>CM075193.1:4748184-4808184 GCA_037577475.1 Chaunax sp. Z400
GATCATCAATACAACATTTAAAATAACGTTTTTATTACACATTAAATTTGAAAAGAATTGCATTTTTGGAGGGGAAAAAAAGCAATATTTTGATCGTTGCATGGTATTTCAAGGTAGGATTACTCGAAAAGTACAAGGTACAAGTATTTCATAATAATAGCACTTGTAGTGCTCCATGTACTCTAACGGATGATATGAGTGGGCTGAATACACTGTTGAAAATACAGTTTTTATTACACATCAAATTTGAAAAGAATTGCATTTTCGGAGGGGTAAAAAAGCATTATTTGGATCGATACATGGTATTTCAAGGTAGGATTACTCGAAAAGTACAAGGTACAAGTACTTCACAATAATTTTACCTGTAGTGCTATATGTCCTCTAACAGAAAATATAAGTGTCTTTCGTCTCTAAATTTACCTGGTAAATAAATTTGTGTCAGTCAATAAAAACATTTCATCCTCAAAGGAGAATAAATAAAGTCTCTTTTCTGCTGCTGTTCATTTACATACATTGTCTCTCCTTCGAAAGAACACTAGGAAAACATACTGTTCTCTCAATTACACATTTGCTTTCTGATCAGTAAGTTCTATCTGTTGAGGTCCAGTATCTGCACTACTTACTGATCTGTTTAGCCTCCTGTGAAAATGTGGTATCATTTCTGACCTGAAAGAGATTTTCAATGAAAAGAAGGAGCTTCTCTCCAAGGCTGAGGACCTCAAAACGATCACAGAAGTGTAGATGGACTTTGAGCTTATTTATTTTACATGTCCTTACCTCAGACTTCTGTGGGTAAGTTTCTTTAAAGTGTCCGTGTTTAGCTTCATAGTAGCGTTTAATAAGTTTTTCCACGAAAGCAATAGACTCTGAAAACTTAGAAACACCGGCCTTGTACAGCTCATTGCAAGAACAGTAAATCTGCACTTTTCTGTCATCTCTTATTGTTGATAATCCCATCTTTCATGCATGTTGTATGCCTCCATGCCATAGCGTACAGTCTATGTTAGCTGTGTAGCCGCAACAAGACCCAGGTATGACCATTTTGATGACAGAAATTGAAAATAGGTATGAAAAATATGTTTTCCCGCTTTGTCAAAAGGCTTCATGGTACGGATTTGACCCAAGGCCTGCAAATTGGTGACTCCTGCTTTAACTCATGGATGTCTTGTTTAGAACCCGGCGCAGCCATAGACAAATATGTCGATCTCTATACCCCACATCTGCACAGAGCGCTGTCTGCCTGTTTATTCTACATGTTGAGCGTGTTGCATATCTAAATTGCACCACCATTCGAGGAAGCACTTACTTGGGCCCCCAGGGTAGAAAAAGGAACACAGTGGATGTGTTCCGATCTGTAAGACATTTTGAAATTTGTGTGCATTTTTCACCATTTGCAGGCTTCTACAAGATTTAAATCTTTTGACTTCAAATTTATTCAGAGTAATCTTAAGACCATCTACATTGCAGATATCAGGGGAATGATTTCCTGTTCAACGCTGAAGCTTTAATCTTTTATGAGTCCATGTTGAATGTCAGTCATTATCTCTATGCACGTTTTATCATTATCACATTTTATTTCGTTACCTACCTGCTTTCACATTGTCCTAAATATTTATGTGCTAGAATTGGTAAAACATGTTATGATTTCTGATGACAGGTCACAAAGAGAACCAAGAGAATTTTGAGTAGTGGAGACCAATTTAGAATATTTTCTGAATTTTATTTACATACCTAATTCATTTTTCACTTCATTCAACAGCAACATTAAACCAACATTTGCATGAAAAATAGAGAAAGAGAAAATCACTTTAAGCATATGATCATGTTTTCATACTACAATTAAGTTTTTGTTACAGAAATCTGTGTGATGTACTTTCAGCTATTTAGTAGTTTTTATGACTACTCTATGTTATACATAAGGGAAACAGATACTACTGAACACACAGGAACATTAACTCATGTGCTCATCATTGGCTGTGATGCCTCGATCTGAGAGATGTTTTTACTCAATGTCTCATTCTCATTGTCTTCCATGGCGCCACCTATTGGTGTCAGTGGTACTGGTGAGTTCTGGGCTTTCACTTTGAACACATCCCACTTCTCAGGAAGAAAACCTTTGTTGAAGAGAACAGAAGCCAGGTAGGAGAACAACAAGATGGCAGCAATGGCAGACAACATGGAGATGGTCTTAATTGGAGCGTACTGGACATAAACACCATCCTCCAGAGTGCATCCTGGGAAATGTATGACTGGTTCTAATCCTAGTGATGGGTATCCACTCAGCCATCTTAACACCAATCCCACCAGTACGCCCATTATGGCCCCGTAACCATTGGAGATGTTGAAGAAGAGAACACAGATGAGTTGAGGGAAGACTAAGATGTAGGCCATTTCATTACTAAGGGACAAGAACATTAGGACTCCATTATTCAGGTTGGTGAGTGATGTTTCAACCACGCCCACCACCACCACAGAGGCCCGGATCACCTACTGATTTTCTATGTCTGATGCCTGAAGAAGAAAATAAAGTAGAATAGATAAAAATCAAATGATAGACACTGTCTAGCTTTCATACAGGTCTCTCATTGCTTTCTAATCTTGTTCACTTTTTTTCCTACTTTGTTTCTCCATCATTCTAGTTTTTATTTTAGACTCTCCTGCCGTGAATTTCCTCTCTTTTCAAATAAACATCATACCTTCACAATAGCAAACAGTTGTAGTCAGCCTTTTGGCTGGAGTGGGACCAGTCCTATAAATAAGGGTCTGTCCCTGACCTACTGAGTGAGTAATGAAGTTACACCAGTGGTTACCAACATGTTTGTTTCATACAAGTGTTTAGGTCAGTTTGGTCAAGTTTCCATCAGTTTATAGATCGGACCCACCTGTGAAACCCCTTCAGTTGGGTTGTCGAGGTTAGCATACTGTACATAGCTGCTAGTCAACACTGACCGCTCATGCAAGTGGATAACATCAATGTAAATACTTTAACTCTGACACTGAATGTTTGTTACCTCATTTCAGATGAATACTGAATAATCAAAAAGCCAAAGGGCTCCTCCTGAGGATGCACAAAGCCAATCTGGAGCAGCTGTATTAGTATAAAACTGAGGACCTAAAATAAAAGAGGACAGCAGCCAGTGTTGACAAAAAGAAGTGGACTTACAACATTTTTCTTGTAATTCTATTTGAGTATAACAAATGTTTTGACCACGCGGCTTGCAAAATATGGGTCCAATATTTATTTTGGTGACCACTGTGTGAAATACTCACACATAATCTGTGCTCTCCTTCACATTTCCCTTTGCAATGAATATACTCAGTACCTTTCTAATGGGAGTCTAGTGGCAGGTGACATAGATACAAAGAGTGACTCATCAGGGAGGTATCGTGTTTCTCCGCTTTATCCTATTAGATATTTGTGTGAGATTTATTCATAATTAGCGTATAAATGGCTAGAAAATAGAAACATATTTTTTGAAGTCACTCTTTAGTTTAATCTGTGATGTTTGTGCCAAATTTGAAGATATTCCATGAAGGTATTCCTGAGATATTTTATTCATTACTGTGAATGGTATGGTTAGAAGGACAAGCCGAAAACACAATTCCTCTGGCCATGGCCATCACTGGCAGGGCAGCATAAAGACAAGTACATTTTTATTACCTGAGGCCTCAGGATGGTCTTATAAAGGCATCATCACAGCAGCAGCCACGCATCCAATACCAATAAAGGAGATGAAGGGCGGTGTAAGGTGCTGCAGGGCGATGGGCAGAAGTAGAGCTGCTTCACCACGTTCATATGGAGATGGAGAACCATAGGTGGTCTGGTTCCAGTCTGAGGTATGGATACAAAACAAGGAAAGTTCTGACATGATTCCTCAAAAGTTATTAATTGAATTTGATCATATTATTTGAGGAGGTTAGGAATGGCCCAAGGAATAACCAACCAATCTGTGGTTACCCGGATCACTACAGGCCCACAAGGCATGCCTCATTTTTCACTGCCTGCTTAAGGTGTTCATCAGTGGGATGACTCAAGAAGCATGAGGAAAACAACAAAAACTGGCTTTTAAAAGAAAATTTAGGCTGAAATTGAGGAGATGCAGGAACTACTGAATTCAAATCAATCATCTGCATACATCATCGATGGCATGGCTCTTTTGCAGGTTCTCCGCGACTTCAAAATCCATAACTGTGACAAATTGGCAGACTGCCCTCTGTCCTGTCAAGTTTTTTTATGGGAATGGAAGTAGCCTCTTTTATCATTTAGGCAAATCTTTAAAATGACACCAAGAGGCTTTTTGGCAGATCTCCATACGCTTAATATGTGTATCAAATTTCAGAAGTCCAGGTCAAACGTCATCCGGGGGCTGCGTCACAGAAAGAGACTGTCGAGCCATTTTGCCACACCCAATTCTGAATCCCATAATTATCACTTCTGATGAGTGTGCCAATTTTCACGGGTTTTTAAGCATGTTTAGGGAATTTGAGATTTGGGTTGGTTGCTGCTCTGAAAAAATTTCATAATCCTGCACAATTTCTCATCCTTTACAATTATTCCACAATAATGACATTTTAATGTTTTAAATATTAACGCTCTATTGCATAGTGTTGCCACATGGCAACAATTACTTTATCTCAATTTTACTAAAAGATAGCAAGACAAAATTCATGTTTTACTCTAAAGTTTTGAGAAGGGGGCTTTTAGTTTATTTTGGACAATTGCACATCACATCACATGACCATGAAACCGTGTTTACACTTCCTTTTCCCCATAAATTTAGCAGAAGGAATAACGATAAACCACGCAAATTATATGCTTGTCCACTTTTGTGTACATTTTAGCCAAACAGCCCATACAGTTTCAAGCTAGAAATTTTCTTACACTTAAATATACTTTGATATATAGTCCAGATATTGTAAGTGGAATTACGCTGCATTTAGTGCTTTTTTTTAGGGCTTAGTGCTTATAGCTAGGGTTAGGGCTAGGGTTAGGGTTAGGGCTAGGGCTAGGGTTAGGGTTAGGGCTAGGGTTAGGGTTAGGGCTAGGGTTAGGGTTAGGGTTATGGCTAGGGTTAGGTTTAGGGCTAGGGTTAGGGTTAGGGCTAGGGTTAGAGTTAGGGCTAGGGTTAGGATTAGGTTTGTGAGGGTTAGGGTTGGGCAAGGGTTAGGGTTAGGATTTGAGCTAGGGTTAGGGTTAGGGTTTCAGCTAGGGTTAGGGTTTGAGCTAGGGTTAGGGTTAGGGTTTGAGCTAGGGTTAGGGTTAGGGTTAGGGTTTGAGCTAGGGTTAGGGTTAGGGTTTGAGCTAGGGTTAGGGTTAGGGTTTGAGCTAGGGTTAGGGTTAGGGTTTGAGCTAGGGTTAGGGTTAGGGTTTGAGCTAGGGTTAGGGTTAGGGTTTGAGCTAGGGTTAGGGTTAGGGTTTGAGCTAGGGTTAGGGTTTGAGCTAGGGTTAGGGTTAGGGTTTGAGCTAGGGTTAGGGTTTGAGCTAGGGTTAGGTTTAGGGTTAGGGTTTGAGCTAGGGTTAGGGTTAGGGTTTGAGCTAGGGTTAGGGTTAGGGCTAGGGTTTGAGCTAGGGTTAGGGTTAGGGTTTGAGCTAGGGTTAGGGTTAGGGTTAGGGTTAGAGCTAGGGTTAGGGTTAGGATTTGAGCTAGGGTTAGGGTTAGGGTTTGAGCTAGGGTTAGGGTTAGGGTTTGAGCTAGGGTTAGGGTTAGGGTTCGGGTTTGAGCTAGGGTTAGGGTTTGAGCTAGGGTTAGGGTTAGGGTTTTAGCTAGGGTTAGGGTTAAGGTTTGAGCTAGGGTTAGGGTTAGGGTTTGAGCTAGGGTTAGGGTTAGGGTTTTAGCTAGGGTTAGGGTTAGGGTTTGAGCTAGGGTTAGGGTTAGGGTTTGAGCTAGGGTTAGGGTTTGAGCTAGGGTTAGGGTTAGGGTTTGAGCTAGGGTTAGGGTTAGGGTTAGGGTTTGAGCTAGGGTTAGGGTTAGTGTTTGAGCTAGGGTTAGGTTTAGGTTGGGTTTGAGCTAGGGTTAGGGTTTGAGCTAGGGTTAGGGTTAGGGTTTGAGCTAGGGTTAGGGTCAGGTTCAGGGTTAGGGTTGTCTTTACGACCTTCCGTTCCGGAGCTACGTCACTTCCTTTCACTTACATAGCTGTATCTCAGGAACGGAAGGTCGTAGAGACTCGGGGACAAGTCTGGCGTGTTCAGAGACCCCGAAATATGTCTGACGGATCATGGTTCTGAATCTCTACGACCTTCCGTTCCCGAGTTATACTTAAGTTTATTTTCCCATTGAAGTGAATGGGGTTTGGTGCGCCTATAGTGAATGTGTGTATCTCGGCAACGGAAGGTCGTACAGACTCGGGACTAATGTCCGTCTAGGAGTTTATGTGGTCTCTGAGAATGCCAGTCTTTGTCCCGAGTCTCTACGACCTTCCGTTCCCGAGATTTGACATGTCCAGTAGCGGCGTATTTTGAATAGCTGTATCTCTGCAACGGAAGGTCATAGAGACTCGGGGACAAGTCTGTCGTGTTCAGAGACCCCGAATTATAGAAGACGGAGCTTGGTCCCGAGTCTGTACGACCTTCCGTTCCCGAGTTATAGACCGAAATGTGTCCCCCATTGGAATGAATGGGTGCCGGATGGAGTGAAAATTTCAGTGTTGAGGCCAATATCATGTCTCCAGGAAGTGTGTAGGAGCACGTTTCAGGCTCTTTGGAGCTGATTGGTACCATTTGTGGAGTAGCTTTTTTGAGCCCATACTTCTATGGGTTTAGGCTAGGGTTAGGGTTAGGGTTTGATCTAGGGTTAGGGTTAGGGTTTGAGCTAGGGTTAGGGTTAGGTTTTGATCTAGGGTTAGGGTTTGAGCTAGGGTTAGGGTTAGGGTTTGAGCTAGGGTTAGGGTTAGGGTTTGAGCTAGGGTTAGGGTTAGGTTTTGAGCTAGGGTTAGGGTTAGGGTTTGAGCTAGGGTTAGGGTTAGGGTTTGAGCTAGGGTTAGGGTTAGGGTTTGAGCTAGGGTTAGGGTTAGGGTTTGAGCTAGGGTTAGGGTTAGGGTTAGGGTTTGAGCTCGGGTTAGGGTTAGGGTTTGAGCTAGGGTTAGGGTTAGGGTTAGGGTTTGAGCTAGGGTTAGGGTTTGAGCTAGGGTTAGGGTTAGGGTTTGAGGGTTAGGGTTAGGGTTTGAGCTAGGGTTAGGGTTAGGGTTTGAGCTAGGGTTAGGGTTAGGGTTATGGTTTGAGCTACGGTTAGGGTTTGAGCTAGGGTTAGGCTTAGGGTTTGAGCTAGGGTTAGGGTTAGGGTTAGGGTTTGAGCTAGGGTTAGGGTTAGGGTTAGGGTTTGAGCTAGGGTTAGGGTTTGAGCTAGGGTTAGGGTTAGGGTTTGAGCTAGGGTTAGGGTTAGGGTTAGGGTTATAGCTAGGGTTAGGGTTAGGGTTTGAGCTAGGGTTAGGGTTAGGGTTTGAGCTAGGGTTAGGGTTAGGGTTTGAGCTAGGGTTAGGGTTAGAGCTAGGGTTAGGGTTAGGGTTTGAGCTAGGGTTAGGGTTAGGGTTAGGGTTTGAGCTAGGGTTAGGGTTAGGGTTTGAGCTAGGGTAAGGGTTTGAGCTAGGGTTAGGGTTAGGGTTTGAGCTAGGGTTAGGGTTAGGGTTTGAGCTAGGGTTAGGGTTAGGGCTAGGGTTTGAGCTAGGGTTAGGGTTAGGGTTTGAGCTAGGGTTAGGGTTAGGGCTAGGGTTTGAGCTAGGGTTAGGGTTAGGGTTTGAGCTAGGGTTAGGGTTAGGGTTAGAGCTAAGGTAAGGGTTAGGGTTTGAGCTAGGGTTAGGGTTAGGGTTTGAGCTAGGGTTAGGGTTAGGGTTTGAGCTAGGGTTAGGGTTAGGGTTCGGGTTTGAGCTAGGGTTAGGGTTCGAGCTAGGGTTAGGGTTAGGGTTTGAGCTAGGGTTAGGGTTAGGGTTTGAGCTAGGGCTAGGGTTAGGGTTTGAGCTAGGGTTAGGGTTAGGGTTTTAGCTAGGGTTAGGGTTAGGGTTTGAGCTAGGGTTAGGGTTAGGGTTTGAGCTAGGGTTAGGGTTTGAGCTAGGGTTAGGGTTAGGGTTTGAGCTAGGGTTAGGGTTAGGGTTAGGGTTTGAGCTAGGGTTAGGGTTAGTGTTTGAGCTAGGGTTAGGTTTAGGTTGGGTTTGAGCTAGGGTTAGGGTTTGAGCTAGGGTTAGGGTTAGGGTTTGAGCTAGGGTTAGGGTCAGGTTCAGGGTTAGGGTTGTCTTTACGACCTTCCGTTCCGGGGCTACGTAACTTCCTTTCACTTACATAGCTGTATCTCAGGAACGGAAGGTCGTAGAGACTCGGGGACAAGTCTGGCGTGTTCAGAGACCCCGAAATATGTCTGACGGATCATGGTTCCGAATCTCTACGACCTTCCGTTCCCGAGTTATACTTAAGTTTATTTTCCCATTGAAGTGAATGGGGTTTGGTGCGCCTATAGTGAATGTGTGTATCTCGGCAACGGAAGGTCGTACAGACTCGGGACTAATGTCCGTCTAGGGGTTTATGTGGTCTCTGAGAACGCCAGTCTTTGTCCCGAGTCTCTACGACCTTCCGTTCCCGAGATTTGACATGTCCAGTAGCGGCGTATTTTGAATAGCTGTATCTCTGCAACGGAAGGTCATAGAGACTCGGGGACAAGTCAGTCGTGTTCAAAGACCCCGAATTATAGCAGACGGAGCTTGGTCCCGAGTCTGTACGACCTTCCGTTCCCGAGTTGTAGACCGAAATGTGTCCCCCATTGGAATGAATGGGTGCCGGATGGAGTGAAAATTTCAGTGTTGAGGCCAATATCATGTCTCCAGTAAGTGTGTAGGAGCACGTTTCAGGCTCTTTGGAGCTGATTGGTACCATTTGTGGAGTAACTTTTTTTGAACCCATACTTCTATGGGTTTAGGCTAGGTTTAGGGTTAGGGTTTGATCTAGGGTTAGGGTTAGGGTTTGAGCTAGGGTTAGGGTTAGGGTTTGAGCTAGGGTTAGGGTTTGAGCTAGGGTTAGGGTTAGGGTTTGAGCTAGGGTTGGGGTTAGGGTTTGAGCTACGGTTAGGGTTAGGGTTTGAGCTAGGGTTAGGGTTAGGGTTTGAGCTAGGGTTAGGGTTAGGGTTAGGGTTTGAGCTAGAGTTAGGGTTAGGGTTTGAGCTAGGGTTAGGGTTAGGGTTAGGGTTTGAGCTCGGGTTAGGGTTAGGGTTTGAGCTAGGGTTAGGGTTAGGGTTAGGGTTTGAGCTAGGGTTAGGGTTTGAGCTAGGGTTAGGGTTCGGGTTTGAGGGTTAGGGTTAGGGTTTGAGCTAGGGTTAGGGTTAGGGTTTGAGCTAGGGTTAGGGTTAGGGTTATGGTTTGAGCTACGGTTAGGGTTTGAGCTAGGGTTAGGCTTAGGGTTTGAGCTAGGGTTAGGGTTAGGGTTAGGGTTTGAGCTAGGGTTAGGGTTAGGGTTTGAGCTAGGGTTAGGGTTAGGGTTATAGCTAGGGTTAGGGTTAGGGTTTGAGCTAGGGTTAGGGTTATGGTTTGAGCTAGGTTTAGGGTTAGGGTTAGGGTTTGAGCTCGGGTTAGGGTTAGGGTTTGAGCTAGGGTTAGGGTTAAGGTTAGGGTTTGAGCTAGGGTTAGGGTTTGAGCTAGGGTTAGGGTTAGGGTTTGAGGGTTAGGGTTAGGGTTTGAGCTAGGGTTAGGGTTAGGGTTTGAGCTAGGGTTAGGGTTAGGGTTCGGGTTTGAGCTAGGGTTAGGGTTTGAGCTAGGGTTAGGGTTAGGGTTTGAGCTAGGGTTAGGGTTAGGGTTTGAGCTAGGGTTAGAGTTAGGGTTTGAGCTAGTGTTAGGGTTAGGGTTTTAGCTAGGGTTAGGGTTAGGGTTTGAGCTAGGGATAGGGTTTGAGCTAGGGTTAGGGTTAGGGTTTGAGCTAGGGTTAGGGTTAGGGTTAGGGTTAGGGTTTGAGCTACGGTTAGGGTTAGGGTTTGAGCTAGGGTTAGGGTTAGGGTTTGAGCTAGGGTTAGGGTTAGGGTTAGGGTTTGAGCTAGAGTTAGGGTTAGGGTTTGAGCTAGGGTTAGGGTTAGGGTTAGGGTTTGAGCTCGGGTTAGGGTTAGGGTTTGAGCTAGGGTTAGGGTTAGGGTTAGGGTTTGAGCTAGGGTTAGGGTTTGAGCTAGGGTTAGGGTTCGGGTTTGAGGGTTAGGGTTAGGGTTTGAGCTAGGGTTAGGGTTAGGGTTTGAGCTAGGGTTAGGGTTAGGGTTAGGGTTTGAGCTACGGTTAGGGTTTGAGCTAGGGTTAGGCTTAGGGTTTGAGCTAGGGTTAGGGTTAGGGTTAGGGTTTGATCTAGGGTTAGGGTTAGGTTTTGATCTAGGGTTAGGGTTTGAGCTAGGGTTAGGGTTAGGGTTTGAGCTAGGGTTAGGGTTAGGGTTTGAGCTAGGGTTAGGGTTAGGTTTTGAGCTAGGGTTAGGGTTAGGGTTTGAGCTAGGGTTAGGGTTAGGGTTTGAGCTAGGGTTAGGGTTAGGGTTTGAGCTAGGGTTAGGGTTAGGGTTTGAGCTAGGGTTAGGGTTAGGGTTAGGGTTTGAGCTCGGGTTAGGGTTAGGGTTTGAGCTAGGGTTAGGGTTAGGGTTAGGGTTTGAGCTAGGGCTAGGGTTTGAGCTGGGTTAGGGTTAGGGTTTGAGGGTTAGGGTTAGGGTTTGAGCTAGGGTTAGGGTTAGGGTTTGAGCTAGGTTTAGGGTTAGGGTTATGGTTTGAGCTACGGTTAGGGTTTGAGCTAGGGTTAGGCTTAGGGTTTGAGCTAGGGTTAGGGTTAGGGTTAGGGTTTGAGCTAGGGTTAGGGTTAGGGTTAGGGTTTGAGCTAGGGTTAGGGTTTGAGCTAGGGTTAGGGTTAGGGTTTGAGCTAGGGTTAGGGTTAGGGTTATAGCTAGGGTTAGGGTTAGGGTTTGAGCTAGGGTTAGGGTTAGGGTTTGAGCTAGGGTTAGGGTTAGGGTTTGAGCTAGGGTTAGGGTTAGAGCTAGGGTTAGGGTTAGGGTTTGAGCTAGGGTTAGGGTTAGGGTTAGGGTTTGAGCTAGGGTTAGGGTTAGGGTTTGAGCTAGGGTTAGGGTTTGAGCTAGGGTTAGGGTTAGGGATAGGGTTTGAGCTAGGGTTAGGGTTAGGGTTTGAGCTAGGGTTAGGGTTAGGGCTAGGGTTTGAGCTAGGGTTAGGGTTAGGGTTTGAGCTAGGGTTAGGGTTAGGGCTAGGGTTTGAGCTAGGGTTAGGGTTAGGGTTTGAGCTAGGGTTAGGGTTAGGATTAGAGCTAAGGTAAGGGTTAGGGTTTGAGCTAGGGTTAGGGTTAGGGTTTGAGCTAGGGTTAGGGTTAGGGTTTGAGCTAGGGTTAGGGTTAGGGTTCGGGTTTGAGCTAGGGTTAGGGTTCGAGCTAGGGTTAGGGTTAGGGTTTGAGCTAGGGTTAGGGTTAGGGTTTGAGCTAGGGTTAGGGTTAGGGTTTGAGCTAGGGTTAGGGTTAGGGTTTTAGCTAGGGTTAGGGTTAGGGTTTGAGCTAGGGTTAGGGTTAGGGTTTGAGCTAGGGTTAGGGTTTGAGCTAGGGTTAGGGTTAGGGTTAGAGCTAGGGTTAGGGTTAGGGTTAGGGTTAGGGTTTGAGCTAGGGTTAGGGTTTGAGCTAGGGTTAGGGTTCGGGTTTGAGGGTTAGGGTTAGGGTTTGAGCTAGGGTTAGGGTTAGGGTTTGAGCTAGGGTTAGGGTTAGGGTTAGGGTTTGAGCTACGGTTAGGGTTTGAGCTAGGGTTAGGCTTAGGGTTTGAGCTAGGGTTAGGGTTAGGGTTAGGGTTTGATCTAGGGTTAGGGTTAGGTTTTGATCTAGGGTTAGGGTTTGAGCTAGGGTTAGGGTTAGGGTTTGAGCTAGGGTTAGGGTTAGGGTTTGAGCTAGGGTTAGGGTTAGGTTTTGAGCTAGGGTTAGGGTTAGGGTTTGAGCTAGGGTTAGGGTTAGGGTTTGAGCTAGGGTTAGGGTTAGGGTTTGAGCTAGGGTCAGGGTTAGGGTTTGAGCTAGGGTTAGGGTTAGGGTTAGGGTTTGAGCTCGGGTTAGGGTTAGGGTTTGAGCTAGGGTTAGGGTTAGGGTTAGGGTTTGAGCTAGGGCTAGGGTTTGAGCTGGGTTAGGGTTAGGGTTTGAGGGTTAGGGTTAGGGTTTGAGCTAGGGTTAGGGTTAGGGTTTGAGCTAGGTTTAGGGTTAGGGTTATGGTTTGAGCTACGGTTAGGGTTTGAGCTAGGGTTAGGCTTAGGGTTTGAGCTAGGGTTAGGGTTAGGGTTAGGGTTTGAGCTAGGGTTAGGGTTAGGGTTAGGGTTTGAGCTAGGGTTAGGGTTTGAGCTAGGGTTAGGGTTAGGGTTTGAGCTAGGGTTAGGGTTAGGGTTATAGCTAGGGTTAGGGTTAGGGTTTGAGCTAGGGTTAGGGTTAGGGTTTGAGCTAGGGTTAGGGTTAGGGTTTGAGCTAGGGTTAGGGTTAGAGCTAGGGTTAGGGTTAGGGTTTGAGCTAGGGTTAGGGTTAGGGTTAGGGTTTGAGCTAGGGTTAGGGTTAGGGTTTGAGCTAGGGTTAGGGTTTGAGCTAGGGTTAGGGTTAGGGTTAGGGTTTGAGCTAGGGTTAGGGTTAGGGTTTGAGCTAGGGTTAGGGTTAGGGCTAGGGTTTGAGCTAGGGTTAGGGTTAGGGTTTGAGCTAGGGTTAGGGTTAGGGCTAGGGTTTGAGCTAGGGTTAGGGTTAGGGTTTGAGCTAGGGTTAGGGTTAGGATTAGAGCTAAGGTAAGGGTTAGGGTTTGAGCTAGGGTTAGGGTTAGGGTTTGAGCTAGGGTTAGGGTTAGGGTTTGAGCTAGGGTTAGGGTTAGGGTTCGGGTTTGAGCTAGGGTTAGGGTTCGAGCTAGGGTTAGGGTTAGGGTTTGAGCTAGGGTTAGGGTTAGGGTTTGAGCTAGGGTTAGGGTTAGGGTTTGAGCTAGGGTTAGGGTTAGGGTTTTAGCTAGGGTTAGGGTTAGGGTTTGAGCTAGGGTTAGGGTTAGGGTTTGAGCTAGGGTTAGGGTTTGAGCTAGGGTTAGGGTTAGGGTTAGAGCTAGGGTTAGGGTTAGGGTTAGGGTTTGAGCTAGGGTTAGGGTTAGTGTTTGAGCTAGGGTTAGGTTTAGGTTGGGTTTGAGCTAGGGTTAGGGTTTGAGCTAGGGTTAGGGTTAGGGTTTGAGCTAGGGTTAGGGTCAGGTTCAGGGTTCGGGTTGTCTTTACGACCTTCCGTTCCGGGGCTACGTAACTTCCTTTCACTTACATAGCTGTATCTCAGGAACGGAAGGTCGTAGAGACTCGGGGACAAGTCTGGCGTGTTCAGAGACCCCGAAATATGTCTGACGGATCATGGTTCCGAATCTCTACGACCTTCCGTTCCCGAGTTATACTTAAATTTATTTTCCCATTGAAGTGAATGGGGTTTGGTGCGCCTATAGTGAATGTGTGTATCTCGGCAACGGAAGGTCGTACAGACTCGGGACTAATGTCCGTCTAGGGGTTTATGTGGTCTCTGAGAACGCCAGTCTTTGTCCCGAGTCTCTACGACCTTCCGTTCCCGAGATTTGACATGTCCAGTAGCGGCGTATTTTGAATAGCTGTATCTCTGCAACGGAAGGTCATAGAGACTCGGGGACAAGTCAGTCGTGTTCAGAGACCCCGAATTATAGCAGACGGAGCTTGGTCCCGAGTCTGTACGACCTTCCGTTCCCGAGTTATAGACCGAAATGTGTCCCCCATTGGAATGAATGGGTGCCGGATGGAGTGAAAATTTCAGTGTTGAGGCCAATATCATGTCTCCAGTAAGTGTGTAGGAGCACGTTTCAGGCTCTTTGGAGCTGATTGGTACCATTTGTGGAGTAACTTTTTTTGAACCCATACTTCTATGGGTTTAGGCTAGGTTTAGGGTTAGGGTTTGATCTAGGGTTAGGGTTAGGGTTTGAGCTAGGGTTAGGGTTAGGGTTTGAGCTAGGGTTAGGGTTTGAGCTAGGGTTAGGGTTAGGGTTTGAGCTAGGGTTGGGGTTAGGGTTTGAGCTACGGTTAGGGTTAGGGTTTGAGCTAGGGTTAGGGTTAGGGTTTGAGCTAGGGTTAGGGTAAGGGTTAGGGATTGAGCTAGGGTTAGGGTTAGGGTTTGAGCTAGGGTTAGGGTTAGGGTTAGGGTTTGAGCTCGGGTTAGGGTTAGGGTTTGAGCTAGGGTTAGGGTTTGAGCTAGGGTTAGGGTTAGGGTTTGAGGGTTAGGGTTAGGGTTTGAGCTAGGGTTAGGGTTAGGGTTTGAGCTAGGGTTAGGGTTAGGGTTATGGTTTGAGCTACGGTTAGGGTTTGAGCTAGGGTTAGGCTTAGGGTTTGAGCTAGGGTTAGGGTTAGGGTTAGGGTTTGAGCTAGGGTTAGGGTTCGGGTTTGAGGGTTAGGGTTAGGGTTTGAGCTAGGGTTAGGGTTAGGGTTATGGTTTGAGCTACGGTTAGGGTTTGAGCTAGGGTTAGGCTTAGGGTTTGAGCTAGGGTTAGGGTTAGGGTTAGGGTTTGAGCTAGGGTTAGGGTTAGGGTTAGGGTTTGAGCTAGGGTTAGGGTTTGAGCTAGGGTTAGGGTTAGGGTTTGAGCTAGGGTTAGGGTTAGGGTTATAGCTAGGGTTAGGGTTAGGGTTTGAGCTAGGGTTAGGGTTATGGTTTGAGCTAGGTTTAGGGTTAGGGTTAGGGTTTGAGCTCGGGTTAGGGTTAGGGTTTGAGCTAGGGTTAGGGTTAAGGTTAGGGTTTGAGCTAGGGTTAGGGTTTGAGCTAGGGTTAGGGTTAGGGTTTGAGGGTTAGGGTTAGGGTTTGAGCTAGGGTTAGGGTTAGGGTTTGAGCTAGGGTTAGGGTTAGGGTTCGGGTTTGAGCTAGGGTTAGGGTTTGAGCTAGGGTTAGGGTTAGGGTTTGAGCTAGGGTTAGGGTTAGGGTTTGAGCTAGGGTTAGGGTTAGGGTTTGAGCTAGGGTTAGGGTTAGGGTTTTAGCTAGGGTTAGGGTTAGGGTTTGAGCTAGGGTTAGGGTAAGGGTTTGAGCTAGGGTTAGGGTTTGAGCTAGGGTTAGGGTTAGGGTTTGAGCTAGGGTTAGGGTTAGGGTTAGGGTTTGAGCTAGGGTTAGGGTTAGTGTTTGAGCTAGGGTTAGGTTTAGGTTGGGTTTGAGCTAGGGTTAGGGTTTGAGCTAGGGTTAGGGTTAGGGTTTGAGCTAGGGTTAGGGTCAGGTTCAGGGTTAGGGTTGTCTTTACGACCTTCCGTTCCGGAGCTACGTCACTTCCTTTCACTTACACAGCTGTATCTCAGGAACGGAAGGTCGTAGAGACTCGGGGACAAGTCTGGCGTGTTCAGAGACCCCGAAATATGTCTGACGGATCATGGTTCCGAATCTCTACGACCTTCCGTTCCCGAGTTATACTTAAGTTTATTTTCCCATTGAAGTGAATGGGGTTTGGTGCGCCTATAGTGAATGTGTGTATCTCGGCAACGGAAGGTCGTACAGACTCGGGACTAATGTCCGTCTAGGGGTTTATGTGGTCTCTGAGAACGCCAGTCTTTGTCCCGAGTCTCTACGACCTTCTGTTCCCGAGATTTGACATGTCCAGTAGCGGCGTATTTTGAATAGCTGTATCTCTGCAACGGAAGGTCATAGAGACTCGGGGACAAGTCTGTCGTGTTCAGAGACCCCGAATTATAGCAGACGGAGCTTGGTCCCGAGTCTGTACAACCTTCCGTTCCCGAGTTATAGACCGAAATGTGTCCCCCATTGGAATGAATGGGTGCCGGATGGAGTGAAAATTTCAGTGTTGAGGCCAATATCATGTCTCCAGTAAGTGTGTAGGAGCACGTTTCAGGGTCTTTGGAGCTGATTGGTACCATTTGTGGAGTAACTTTTTTTGAACCCATACTTCTATGGGTTTAGGCTAGGGTTAGGGTTAGGGTTTGATCTAGGGTTAGGGTTAGGGTTTGAGCTAGGGTTAGGGTTAGGGTTTGAGCTAGGGTTAGGGTATGAGCTAGGGTTAGGGTTAGGGTTTGAGCTAGGGTTAGGGTTAGGGTTTGAGCTAGGGTTAGGGTTAGGGTTTGAGCTAGGGTTAGGGTTAGGGTTTGAGCTAGGGTTAGGGTTAGGGTTAGGGTTTGAGCTAGGGTTAGGGTTAGGGTTTGAGCTAGGGTTAGGGTTAGGGTTAGGGTTTGAGCTCGGGTTAGGGTTAGGGTTTGAGCTAGGGTTAGGGTTTGAGCTAGGGTTAGGTTTAGGGTTTGAGGGTTAGGGTTAGGGTTTGAGCTAGGGTTAGGGTTAGGGTTTGAGCTAGGGTTAGGGTTAGGGTTATGGTTTGAGCTACGGTTAGGGTTTCAGCTAGGGTTAGGCTTAGGGTTTGAGCTAGGGTTAGGGTTAGGGTTAGGGTTTGAGCTAGGGTTAGGGTTTGAGCTAGGGTTAGGGTTCGGGTTTGAGGGTTAGGGTTAGGGTTTGAGCTAGGGTTAGGGTTAGGGTTTGAGCTAGGGTTAGGGTTAGGGTTATGGTTTGAGCTACGGTTAGGGTTTGAGCTAGGGTTAGGCTTAGGGTTTGAGCTAGGGTTAGGGTTAGGGATAGGGTTTGAGCTAGGGTTAGGGTTAGGGTTAGGGTTTGAGCTAGGGTTAGGGTTTGAGCTAGGGTTAGGGTTAGGTTTTGAGCTAGGGTTAGGGTTAAGGTTATAGCTAGGGTTAGGGTTAGGGTTTGAGCTAGGGTTAGGGTTATGGTTTGAGCTAGGTTTAGGGTTAGGGTTAGGGTTTGAGCTCGGGTTAGGGTTAGGGTTTGAGCTAGGGTTAGGGTTAAGGCTAGGGTTTGAGCTAGGGTTAGGGTTTGAGCTAGGGTTAGGGTTAGGGTTTGAGGGTTAGGGTTAGGGTTTGAGCTAGGGTTAGGGTTAGGGTTTGAGCTAGGGTTAGGGTTAGGTTTCGGGTTTGAGCTAGGGTTAGGGTTTGAGCTAGGGTTAGGGTTAGGGTTTGAGCTAGGGTTAGGGTTAGGGTTTGAGCTAGGGTTAGGGTTAGGGTTTGAGCTAGGGTTAGGGTTAGGGTTTTAGCTAGGGTTAGGGTTAGGGTTTGAGCTAGGGTTAGGGTTAGAGTTTGAGCTAGGGTTAGGGTTTGAGCTAGGGTTAGGGTTAGGGTTTGAGCTAGGGTTAGGGTTAGGGTTAGGGTTTGAGCTAGGGTTAGGGTTAGTGTTTGAGCTAGGGTTAGGTTTAGGTTGGGTTTGAGCTAGGGTTAGGGTTTGAGCTAGGGTTAGGGTTAGGGTTTGAGCTAGGGTTAGGGTCAGGTTCAGGGTTAGGGTTGTCTTTACGACCTTCCGTTCCGGGGCTACGTCACTTCCTTTCACTTACACAGCTGTATCTCAGGAACGGAAGGTCGTAGAGACTCGGGGCCAAGTCTGGCGTGTTCAGAGACCCCGAAATATGTCTGACGGATCATGGTTCCGAATCTCTACGACCTTCCGTTCCCGAGTTATACTTAAGTTTATTTTCCCATTGAAGTGAATGGGGTTTGGTGCGCCTATAGTGAATGTGTGTATCTCGGCAACGGAAGGTCGTACAGACTCGGGACTAATGTCCGTCTAGGGGTTTATGTGGTCTCTGAGAACGCCAGTCTTTGTCCCGAGTCTCTACGACCTTCCGTTCCCGAGATTTGACATGTCCAGTAGCGGCGTATTTTGAATAGCTGTATCTCTGCAACGGAAGGTCATAGAGACTCGGGGACAAGTCTGTCGTGTTCAGAGACCCCGAATTATAGCAGACGGAGCTTGGTCCCGAGTCTGTACAACCTTCCGTTCCCGAGTTATAGACCGAAATGTGTCCCCCATTGGAATGAATGGGTGCCGGATGGAGTGAAAATTTCAGTGTTGAGGCCAATATCATGTCTCCAGTAAGTGTGTAGGAGCACGTTTCAGGGTCTTTGGAGCTGATTGGTACCATTTGTGGAGTAACTTTTTTTGAACCCATACTTCTATGGGTTTAGGCTAGGGTTAGGGTTAGGGTTTGATCTAGGGTTAGCGTTAGGGTTTGAGCTAGGGTTAGGGTTAGGGTTTGAGCTAGGGTTAGGGTATGAGCTAGGGTTAGGGTTAGGGTTTGAGCTAGGGTTAGGGTTAGGGTTTGAGCTAGGGTTAGGGTTAGGGTTTGAGCTAGGGTTAGGGTTAGGGTTTGAGCTAGGGTTAGGGTTAGGGTTAGGGTTTGAGCTAGGGTTAGGGTTAGGGTTTGAGCTAGGGTTAGGGTTAGGGTTAGGGTTTGAGCTCGGGTTAGGGTTAGGGTTTGAGCTACGGTTAGGGTTTGAGCTAGGGTTAGGGTTAGGGTTTGAGGGTTAGGGTTAGGGTTTGAGCTAGGGTTAGGGTTAGGGTTTGAGCTAGGGTTAGGGTTAGGGTTATGGTTTGAGCTACGGTTAGGGTTTCAGCTAGGGTTAGGCTTAGGGTTTGAGCTAGGGTTAGGGTTAGGGTTAGGGTTTGAGCTAGGGTTAGGGTTTGAGCTAGGGTTAGGGTTCGGGTTTGAGGGTTAGGGTTAGGGTTTGAGCTAGGGTTAGGGTTAGGGTTTGAGCTAGGGTTAGGGTTAGGGTTATGGTTTGAGCTACGGTTAGGGTTTGAGCTAGGGTTAGGCTTAGGGTTTGAGCTAGGGTTAGGGTTAGGGATAGGGTTTGAGCTAGGGTTAGGGTTAGGGTTAGGGTTTGAGCTAGGGTTAGGGTTTGAGCTAGGGTTAGGGTTAGGTTTTGAGCTAGGGTTAGGGTTAAGGTTATAGCTAGGGTTAGGGTTAGGGTTTGAGCTAGGGTTAGGGTTATGGTTTGAGCTAGGTTTAGGGTTAGGGTTAGGGTTTGAGCTCGGGTTAGGGTTTGAGCTAGGGTTAGGGTTAAGGTTAGGGTTTGAGCTAGGGTTAGGGTTTGAGCTAGGGTTAGGGTTAGGGTTTGAGGGTTAGGGTTAGGGTTTGAGCTAGGGTTAGGGTTAGGGTTTGAGCTAGGGTTAGGGTTAGGGTTCGGGTTTGAGCTAGGGTTAGGGTTTGAGCTAGGGTTAGGGTTAGGGTTTGAGCTAGGGTTAGGGTTAGGGTTTGAGCTAGGGTTAGGGTTAGGGTTTGAGCTAGGGTTAGGGTTAGGGTTTTAGCTAGGGTTAGGGTTAGGGTTTGAGCTAGGGTTAGGGTTAGAGTTTGAGCTAGGGTTAGGGTTTGAGGTAGGGTTAGGGTTAGGGTTTGAGCTAGGGTTAGGGTTAGGGTTAGGGTTAGGGTTTGAGCTAGGGTTAGGGTTAGTGTTTGAGCTAGGGTTAGGTTTAGGTTGGGTTTGAGCTAGGGTTAGGGTTTGAGCTAGGGTTAGGGTTAGGGTTTGAGCTAGGGTTAGGGTCAGGTTCAGGGTTAGGGTTGTCTTTACGACCTTCCGTTCCGGGGCTACGTCACTTCCTTTCACTTACACAGCTGTATCTCAGGAACGGAAGGTCGTAGAGACTCGGGGACAAGTCTGGCGTGTTCAGAGACCCCGAAATATGTCTGACGGATCATGGTTCCGAATCTCTACGACCTTCCGTTCCCGAGTTATACTTAAGTTTATTTTCCCATTGAAGTGAATGGGGTTTGGTGCGCCTATAGTGAATGTGTGTATCTCGGCAACGGAAGGTCGTACAGACTCGGGACTAATGTCCGTCTAGGGGTTTATGTGGTCTCTGAGAACGCCAGTCTTTGTCCCGAGTCTCTACGACCTTCCGTTCCCGAGATTTGACATGTCCAGTAGCGGCGTATTTTGAATAGCTGTATCTCTGCAACGGAAGGTCATAGAGACTCGGGGACAAGTCTGTCGTGTTCAGAGACCCCGAATTATAGCAGACGGAGCTTGGTCCCGAGTCTGTACGACCTTCCGTTCCCGAGTTATAGACCGAAATGTGTCCCCCATTGGAATGAATGGGTGCCGGATGGACTGAAAATTTCAGTGTTGAGGCCAATATCATGTCTCCAGGAAGTGTGTAGGAGCACGTTTCAGGCTATTTGGAGCTGATTGGTACCATTTGTGGAGTAACTTTTTTTGAACCCATACTTCTATGGGTTTAGGCTAGGTTTAGGATTAGGGTTTGATCTAGGGTTAGGGTTAGGGTTTGAGCTAGGGTTAGGGTTTGAGCTAGGGTTAGGGTTAGGGTTTGAGGGTTAGGGTTAGGGTTTGAGCTAGGGTTAGGGTTAGGGTTTGAGCTAGGGTTAGGGTTAGGGTTCGGGTTTGAGCTACGGTTAGGGTTTGAGCTAGTGTTAGGCTTAGGGTTTGAGCCAGGGTTAGGGTTAGGGTTTGAGCTAGGGTTAGGGTTAGGGTTCGGGTTTGAGCTACGGTTAGGGTTTGAGCTAGGGTTAGGCTTAGGGTTTGAGCCAGGGTTAGGGTTAGGGTTTGAGCTAGGGTTAGGGTTAGGGTTTGAGCTAGGGTTAGGGTTAGGGTTTGAGCTAGGGTTAGGGTTAGGGTTTGAGCCAGGGTTAGGGTTAGGGTTTGAGCTAGGGTTAGGGTTAGGGTTTGAGCTAGGGTTAGGGTTAGGGTTTGAGCTAGGGTTAGGGTTAGGGTTAGGGTTTGAGCTAGGGTTAGGGTTTGAGCTAGGGTTAGGGTTAGGGTTTGAGCTAGGGTTAGGGTTAAGGTTTGAGCTAGGGTTAGGGTTAGGGTTTGAGCTAGGGTTAGGGTTAGGGTTTGAGCTAGGGTTAGGGTTAGGGTTTGAGCTAGGGTTAGGGTTAGGGTTTGAGCTAGGGTTAGGGTTAGGGTTTGAGCTAGGGTTAGGGTTAGGGTTAGGGTTTGAGCTAGGGTTAGGGTTTGAGCTAGGGTTAGGGTTAGGGTTTGAGCTAGGGTTAGGGTTAAGGTTATAGCTAGGGTTAGGGTTAGGGTTTGAGCTAGGGTTAGGGTTATGGTTTGAGCTAGGTTTAGGGTTAGGGTTAGGGTTTGAGCTCGGGTTAGGGTTAGGGTTTGAGCTAGGGTTAGGGTTAAGGTTAGGGTTTGAGCTAGGGTTAGGGTTTGAGCTAGGGTTAGGGTTAGGGTTTGAGGGTTAGGGTTAGGGTTTGAGCTAGGGTTAGGGTTAGGGTTTGAGCTAGGGTTAGGGTTAGGGTTCGGGTTTGAGCTAGGGTTAGGGTTTGAGCTAGGGTTAGGGTTAGGGTTTGAGCTAGGGTTAGGGTTAGGGTTTGAGCTAGGGTTAGGGTTAGGGTTTGAACTAGGGTTAGGGTTAGGGTTTTAGCTAGGGTTAGGGTTAGGGTTTGAGCTAGGGTTAGGGTTAGGGTTTGAGCTAGGGTTAGGGTTAGGGTTTGAGCTAGGGTTAGGGTTTGAGCTAGGGTTAGGGTTAGGGTTTGAGCTAGGGTTAGGGTTAGGGTTAGGGTTTGAGCTAGGGTTAGGGTTAGTGTTTCAGCTAGGGTTAGGTTTAGGTTGGGTTTGAGCTAGGGTTAGGGTTTGAGCTAGGGTTAGGGTTAGGGTTTGAGCTAGGGTTAGGGTCAGGTTCACGGTTAGGGTTGTCTTTACGACCTTCCGTTCCGGAGCTACGTCACTTCCTTTCACTTACACAGCTGTATCTCAGGAACGGAAGGTCGTAGAGACTCGGGGACAAGTCTGGCGTGTTCAGAGACCCCGAAATATGTCTGACGGATCATGGTTCCGAATCTCTACGACCTTCCGTTCCCGAGTTATACTTAAGTTTATTTTCCCATTGAAGTGAATGGGGTTTGGTGCGCCTATAGTGAATGTGTGTATCTCGGCAACGGAAGGTCGTACAGACTCGGGACTAATGTCCGTCTAGGGGTTTATGTGGTCTCTGAGAACGCCAGTCTTTGTCCCGAGTCTCTACGACCTTCCGTTCCCGAGATTTGACATGTCCAGTAGCGGCGTATTTTGAATAGCTGTATCTCTGCAACGGAAGGTCATAGAGACTCGGGGACAAGTCTGTCGTGTTCAGACACCCCGAATTATAGCAGACGGAGCTTGGTCCCGAGTCTGTACGACCTTCCGTTCCCGAGTTATAGACCGAAATGTGTCCCCCATTGGAATGAATGGGTGCCGGATGGAGTGAAAATTTCAGTGTTGAGGCCAATATCATGTCTCCAGTAAGTGTGTAGGAGCACGTTTCAGGCTCTTTGGAGCTGATTGGTACCATTTGTGGAGTAACTTTTTTTGAGCCCATACTTCTATGGGTTTAGGCTAGGGTTAGGGTTAGGGTTTAATCTAGGGTTAGGGTTAGGGTTTGAGCTAGGGTTAGGGTTAGGGTTTGAGCTAGGGTTAGGGTTAGGGTTTGAGCTAGGGTTAGGGTTAGGGTTAGGGTTTGAGCTAGGGTTAGGGTTAGGGTTTGAGCTAGGGTTAGGGTTAGGGTTAGGGTTTGAGCTCGGGTTAGGGTTAGGGTTTGAGCTAGGGTTAGGGTTTGAGCTAGGGTTAGGGTTAGGGTTTGAGGGTTAGGGTTAGGGTTTGAGCTAGGGTTAGGGTTAGGGTTTGAGCTTGGGTTAGGGTTAGGGTTATGGTTTGAGCTACGGTTAGGGTTTGAGCTAGGGTTAGGCTTAGGGTTTGAGCTAGGGTTAGGGTTAGGGTTAGGGTTTGAGCTAGGGTTAGGGTTTGAGCTAGGGTTAGGGTTAGGGTTTGAGCTAGGGTTGGGGTTAGGGTTAGGGTTTGAGCTAGGGTTAGGGTTAGGGTTTGAGCTAGGGTTAGGGTTAGAGCTAGGGTTAGGGTTAGGGTTTGAGCTAGGGTTAGGGTTAGGGTTAGGGTTTGAGCTAGGCTTAGGGCTAGGGTTTGAGCTAGGGTTAGGGTTAGGGTTAGGGTTTGAGCTAGGGTTAGGGTTAGGGTTTGAGCTAGGGTTAGGGTTAGGGTTAGGGTTTGAGCTAGGGTTAGGGTTAGGGTTAGGGTTTGAGCTAGGGTTAGGGTTTGAGCTAGGGTTAGGGTTAGGGTTTGAGGGTTAGGGTTTGGGTTTGAGCTAGGGTTAGGGTTAGGGTTTGAGCTAGGGTTAGGGTTAGGGTTTGAGCTACGGTTAGGGTTTGAGCTAGGGTTAGGGTTAGGGTTTGAGCTAGGGTTAGGGTGAGGGTTAGGGTTTGAGCTTGGGTTAGGGTTAGGTTTAGGGTTTGAGCTAGGGTTAGGGTGAGGGTTAGGGTTTGAGCTAGGGTTAGGGTTTGAGCTAGGGTTAGGGTTAGGGTTTGAGCTAGGGTTAGGGTTTGAGCTAGGGTTAGGGTTAGGGTTAGGGTTTGAGCTAGGGTTAGGGTTAGGGTTTGAGCTAGGGCTAGGGTTAGGGCTAGGGTTTGAGCTAGGGTTAGGGTTAGGGTTTGAGCTAGGGTTAGGGTTAGGGCTAGGGTTTGAGCTAGGGTTAGGGTTAGGGTTTGAGCTAGGGTTAGGGTTAGGGTTAGGGTTAGAGCTAGGGTTAGGGTTATGGTTTGAGCTAGGGTTAGGTTTAGGGTTTGAGCTAGGGTTAGGGTTAGGGTTTGAGCTAGGGTTAGGATTAGGGTTCGGGTTTGAGCTAGAGTTAGGGTTTGAGCTAGGGTTAGGGTTAGGGTTTGAGCTAGGGTTAGGGTTAGGGTTTGAGCTAGGGTTAGGGTTAGGGTTTGAGCTAGGGTTAGGGTTAGGGTTTTAGCTAGGGTCAGGGTTAGGGTTTGAGCTAGGGTTAGGGTTAGGGTTTGAGCTAGGGTTAGGGTTTGAGCTAGGGTTAGGGTTAGGGTTTGAGCTAGGGTTAGGGTTAGGGTTAGGGTTTGAGCTAGGGTTAGGGTTAGGGTTTGAGGTTTAGGGTTAGGGTTTGAGCTAGGGTTAGGGTTAGGGCTAGGGTTTGAGCTAGGGTTAGGGTTAGGGTTAGGGTTTGAGCTAGGGTTAGGGTTAGGGTTTGAGCTAGGGTTAGGGTTAGGGTTAGGGTTTGAGCTAGGGTTAGGGTTAGGGTTTGAGGTTTAGGGTTAGGGTTTGAGCTAGGGTTAGGGTTAGGATTTGAGCTAGGGTTAGGGTTAGGGTTAGGGTTTGAGCTACGGTTAGGGTTTGAGCTAGGGTTAGGGTTAGGGTTAGGGTTTGAGCTAGGGTTAGGGTTAGGGTTTGAGCTAGGGTTAGGGTTAGGGTTTGAGCTAGGGTTAGGGTTAGGGTTAGGGTTTGAACTAGGGTTAGGGTTAGGGTTTGAGCTAGGGTTAGGGTTAGGGTTAGGGTTTGAGCTAGGGTTAGGACTTGAGCTAGGGTTAGGGTTAGGGTTTGAGCTAGGGTTAGGGTTAGGGTTAGGGTTTGAACTAGGGTTAGGGTTAGGGTTTGAGCTAGGGTTAGGGTTAGGGTTAGGGTTTGAGCTCGGGTTAGGGTTAGGGTTTGAGCTAGGGTTAGGGTTAAGGTTAGGGTTTGAGCTAGGGTTAGGGTTTGAGCTAGGGTTAGGGTTAGGGTTTGAGGGTTAGGGTTAGGGTTTGAGCTACGGTTAGGGTTAGGGTTTGAGCTAGGGTTAGGGTTAGGGTTTGAGGGTTAGGGTTAGGGTTTGAGCTAGGGTTAGGGTTAGGGTTTGAGCTAGGGTTAGGGTTAGGGCTAGGGTTTGAGCTAGGGTTAGGGTTAGGGTTTGAGCTAGGGTTAGGGTTAGGGTTTGAGCTAGGGTTAGGGTTAGGGTTAGGGTTTGAACTAGGGTTAGGGTTAGGGTTTGAGCTAGGGTTAGGGTTAGGGTTAGGGTTTGAGCTAGGGTTAGGGTTAGGGTTAGGGTTTGAACTAGGGTTAGGGTTAGGGTTTGAGCTAGGGTTAGGGTTAGGGTTAGGGTTTGAGCTAGGGTTAGGACTTGAGCTAGGGTTAGGGTTAGGGTTTGAGCTAGGGTTAGGGTTAGGGTTAGGGTTTGAACTAGGGTTAGGGTTAGGGTTTGAGCTAGGGTTAGGGTTAGGGTTAGGGTTTGAGCTAGGGTTAGGACTTGAGCTAGGGTTAGGGTTAGGGTTTGAGCTAGGGTTAGGGTTAGGGTTAGGGTTCGAGCTAGGGTTAGGATTTGAGCTAGGGTTAGGGTTAGGGTTAGGGTTTGAGCTAGGGTTAGGGTTAGGGTTTGAGCTAGGGTTAGGGTTAGGGTTTGAGCTAGGGTTAGGATTAGGGTTTGAGCTAGGGTTAGGGTTTGAGCTAGGGTTAGGGTTAGGGTTTGAGCTAGGGTTAGGGTTAGGGTTTGAGCTAGGGTTAGGGTTAGGGTTTGAGCTAGGGTTAGGGTTAGGGTTAGGGTTTGAGCTAGGGTTAGGGTTAGGGTTTGAGCAAGGGTTAGGGTTAGGGTTAGGGTTTGAGCTAGGGTTAGGGTTAGGGTTTGAGCTAGGGTTAGGGTTAGGGTTAGGGTTTGAGCTAGGGTTAGGGTTAGGGTTTGAGCTAGGGTTAGGGTTAGGGTTAGGGTTTGAGCTAGGGTTAGGGTTTGAGCTAGGGTTAGGGTTAGGGTTTGAGGGTTAGGGTTAGGGTTTGAGCTAGGGTTAGGGTTAGGGTTTGAGCTAGGGTAAGGGTTAGGGTTCGGGTTTGAGCTAGGGTTAGGGTTAGGGTTTGAGCTAGGGTTAGGGTTAGGGTTTGAGCTAGGGTTAGGGTTAGGGTTTGAGCTAGGGTTAGGGTTTGAGCTAGGGTTAGGGTTAGGGTTTGAGCTAGGGTTAGGGTTAGGGTTAGGGTTTGAGCTAGGGTTAGGGTTAGGGTTTGAGCTAGGGTTAGGGTTAGGGTTTGAGCTAGGGTTAGGGTTAGAGCTAGGGTTAGGGTTAGGGTTTGAGCTAGGGTTAGGGTTAGGGTTAGGGTTTGAGCTAGGCTTAGGGCTAGGGTTTGAGCTAGGGTTAGGGTTAGGGTTAGGGTTTGAGCTAGGGTTAGGGTTAGGGTTTGAGCTAGGGTTAGGGTTAGGGTTAGGGTTTGAGCTAGGGTTAGGGTTAGGGTTAGGGTTTGAGCTAGGGTTAGGGTTTGAGTTAGGGTTAGGGTTAGGGTTTGAGGGTTAGGGTTAGGGTTTGAGCTAGGGTTAGGGTTAGGGTTTGAGCTAGGGTTAGGGTTAGGGTTTGAG
The DNA here is from genome assembly GCA_037577475.1 of Chaunax sp. Z400. Taxonomy (NCBI): domain Eukaryota; kingdom Metazoa; phylum Chordata; class Actinopteri; order Lophiiformes; family Chaunacidae; genus Chaunax; species Chaunax sp. Z400. Next base: position 4,774,040 of record CM075193.1, read on the forward strand.
CTACGGTTAGGGTTTGAGCTAGGGTTATGCTTAGGGTTTGAGCTAGGGTTAGGGTTAGGGTTTGAGCTAGGGTTAGGGTGAGGGTTAGGGTTTGAGCTAGGGTTAGGGTTTGAGCTAGGGTTAGGGTTAGGGTTTGAGCTAGGGTTAGGGTTTGAGCTAGGGTTAGGGTTAGGGTTAGGGTTTGAGCTAGGGTTAGGGTTAGGGTTTGAGCTAGGGCTAGGGTTAGGGCTAGGGTTTGAGCTAGGGTTAGGTTTAGGGTTTGAGCTAGGGTTAGGGTTAGGGCTAGGGTTTGAGCTAGGGTTAGGGTTAGGGTTTGAGCTAGGGTTGGAGCTAGGGTTAGGGTTAGGGTTTGAGCTAGGGTTAGGGTTAGGGTTTGAGCTAGGGTTAGGGTTAGGGTTTGAGCTAGGGTTAGGGTTAGGGTTTGAGCTAGGGTTAGGGTTAGGGTTTGAGCTAGGGTTAGGATTTGAGCTAGGGTTAGGGTTAGGGTTTGAGCCAGGGTTAGGGTTAGGGTTAGGGTTCGAGCTAGGGTTAGGGTTTGAGCTAGGGTTAGGGTTAGGGTTAGGGTTTGAGCTAGGGTTAGGGTTAGGGTTTGAGCTAGGGTTAGGGTTAGGGTTTGAGCTAGGGTTAGGATTAGGGTTTGAGCTAGGGTTAGGGTTTGAGCTAGGGTTAGGGTTAGGGTTTGAGCTAGGGTTAGGGTTAGGGTTTGAGCTAGGGTTAGGGTTAGGGTTAGGGTTTGAGCTAGGGTTAGGGTTAGGGTTTGAGCTAGGGTTAGGGTTAGGGTTTGAGCTAGGGTTAGGGTTAGGGTTAGGGTTTGAGCTAGGGTTAGGGTTAGGGTTTGAGCTAGGGTTAGGGTTAGGGTTAGGGTTTGAGCTAGGGTTAGGGTTAGGGTTTGAGCTAGGGTTAGGGTTAGGGTTAGGGTTTGAGCTAGGGTTAGGGTTTGAGCTAGGGTTAGGGTTAGGGTTTGAGGGTTAGGGTTAGGGTTTGAGCTAGGGTTAGGGTTAGGGTTTGAGCTAGGGTTAGGGTTAGGGTTTGAGCTACGGTTAGGGTTTGAGCTAGGGTTATGCTTAGGGTTTGAGCTAGGGTTAGGGTTAGGGTTTGAGCTAGGGTTAGGGTGAGGGTTAGGGTTTGAGCTAGGGTTAGGGTTAGGGTTAGGGTTTGAGCTAGGGTTAGGGTGAGGGTTAGGGTTTGAGCTAGGGTTAGGGTTTGAGCTAGGGTTAGGGTTAGGGTTTGAGCTAGGGTTAGGGTTTGAGCTAGGGTTAGGGTTAGGGTTAGGGTTTGAGCTAGGGTTAGGGTTAGGGTTTGAGCTAGGGCTAGGGTTAGGGCTAGGGTTTGAGCTAGGGTTAGGTTTAGGGTTTGAGCTAGGGTTAGGGTTAGGGCTAGGGTTTGAGCTAGGGTTAGGGTTAGGGTTTGAGCTAGGGTTGGAGCTAGGGTTAGGGTTAGGGTTTGAGCTAGGGTTAGGGTTAGGGTTTGAGCTAGGGTTAGGGTTAGGGTTTGAGCTAGGGTTAGGGTTTGAGCTAGGGTTAGGGTTAGGGTTAGGGTTTGAGCTAGGGTTAGGATTTGAGCTAGGGTTAGGGTTAGGGTTTGAGCCAGGGTTAGGGTTAGGGTTAGGGTTCGAGCTAGGGTTAGGGTTTGAGCTAGGGTTAGGGTTAGGGTTAGGGTTTGAGCTAGGGTTAGGGTTAGGGTTTGAGCTAGGGTTAGGGTTAGGGTTTGAGCTAGGGTTAGGATTAGGGTTTGAGCTAGGGTTAGGGTTAGGGTTTGAGCTAGGGTTAGGGTTAGGGTTTGAGCCAGGGTTAGGGTTAGGGTTTGAGCTAGGGTTAGGGTTAGGGTTAGGGTTTGAGCTAGGGTTAGGGTTAGGGTTTGAGCTAGGGTTAGGGTTAGGGTTAGGGTTTGAGCTAGGGTTAGGGTTAGGGTTTGAGCTAGGGTTAGGGTTAGGGTTAGGGTTTGAGCTAGGGTTAGGGTTAGGGTTTGAGCTAGGGTTAGGGTTAGGGTTAGGGTTTGAGCTAGGGTTAGGGTTTGAGCTAGGGTTAGGGTTAGGGTTTGAGCTAGGGTTAGGGTTAGGGTTAGGGTTTGAGCTAGGGTTAGGGTTAGGGTTTGAGCTAGGGTTAGGGTTAGAGCTAGGGTTAGGGTTAGGGTTTGAGCTAGGGTTAGGGTTAGGGTTAGGGTTTGAGCTAGGCTTAGGGCTAGGGTTTGAGCTACGGTTAGGGTTAGGGTTAGGGTTAGGGTTAGGGTTTGAGCCAGGGTTAGGGTTAGGGTTAGGGTTCGAGCTAGGGTTAGGGTTTGAGCTAGGGTTAGGGTTAGGGTTAGGGTTTGAGCTAGGGTTAGGGTTAGGGTTTGAGCTAGGGTTAGGGTTAGGGTTTGAGCTAGGGTTAGGATTAGGGTTTGAGCTAGGGTTAGGGTTTGAGCTAGGGTTAGGGTTAGGGTTTGAGCTAGGGTTAGGGTTAGGGTTTGAGCTAGGGTTAGGGTTAGGGTTTGAGCTAGGGTTAGGGTTAGGGTTAGGGTTTGAGCTAGGGTTAGGGTTAGGGTTTGAGCTAGGGTTAGGGTTAGGGTTTGAGCTAGGGTTAGGGTTAGGGTTAGGGTTTGAGCTAGGGTTAGGGTTAGGGTTTGAGCTAGGGTTAGGGTTAGGGTTAGGGTTTGAGCTAGGGTTAGGGTTAGGGTTTGAGCTAGGGTTAGGGTTAGGGTTAGGGTTTGAGCTAGGGTTAGGGTTTGAGTTAGGGTTAGGGTTAGGGTTTGAGGGTTAGGGTTAGGATTTGAGCTAGGGTTAGGGTTAGGGTTTGAGCTAGGGTTAGGGTTAGGGTTTGAGCTACGGTTAGGGTTTGAGCTAGGGTTATGCTTAGGGTTTGAGCTAGGGTTAGGGTTAGGGTTTGAGCTAGGGTTAGGGTGAGGGTTAGGGTTTGAGCTAGGGTTAGGGTTAGGGTTAGGGTTTGAGCTAGGGTTAGGGTGAGGGTTAGGGTTTGAGCTAGGGTTAGGGTTTGAGCTAGGGTTAGGGTTAGGGTTTGAGCTAGGGTTAGGGTTTGAGCTAGGGTTAGGGTTAGGGTTAGGGTTTGAGCTAGGGTTAGGGTTAGGGTTTGAGCTAGGGTTAGGTTTAGGGTTTGAGCTAGGGTTAGGGTTAGGGCTAGGGTTTGAGCTAGGGTTAGGGTTAGGGTTTGAGCTAGGGTTGGAGCTAGGGTTAGGGTTAGGGTTTGAGCTAGGGTTAGGGTTAGGGTTTGAGCTAGGGTTAGGGTTAGGGTTTGAGCTAGGGTTAGGGTTTGAGCTAGGGTTAGGGTTAGGGTTAGGGTTTGAGCTAGGGTTAGGATTTGAGCTAGGGTTAGGGTTAGGGTTTGAGCCAGGGTTAGGGTTAGGGTTAGGGTTCGAGCTAGGGTTAGGGTTTGAGCTAGGGTTAGGGTTAGGGTTAGGGTTTGAGCTAGGGTTAGGGTTAGGGTTTGAGCTAGGGTTAGGGTTAGGGTTTGAGCTAGGGTTAGGATTAGGGTTTGAGCTAGGGTTAGGGTTTGAGCTAGGTTAGGGTTAGGGTTTGAGCTAGGGTTAGGGTTAGGGTTTGAGCTAGGGTTAGGGTTAGGGTTTGAGCTAGGGTTAGGGTTAGGGTTAGGGTTTGAGCTAGGGTTAGGGTTAGGGTTTGAGCTAGGGTTAGGGTTAGGGTTAGGGTTTGAGCTAGGGTTAGGGTTAGGGTTTGAGCTAGGGTTAGGGTTAGGGTTAGGGTTTGAGCTAGGGTTAGGGTTAGGGTTTGAGCTAGGGTTAGGGTTAGGGTTAGGGTTTGAGCTAGGGTTAGGGTTTGAGCTAGGGTTAGGGTTAGGGTTTGAGCTAGGGTTAGGGTTAGGGTTTGAGCTAGGGTTAGGGTTAGGGTTAGGGTTTGAGCTAGGGTTAGGGTTAGGGTTTGAGCTAGGGTTAGGGTTAGAGCTAGGGTTAGGGTTAGGGTTTGAGCTAGGGTTAGGGTTAGGTTTAGGGTTTGAGCTAGGCTTAGGGCTAGGGTTTGAGCTACGGTTAGGGTTAGGGTTAGGGTTTGAGCTAGGGTTAGGGTTAGGGTTTGAGCTAGGGTTAGGGTTAGGGTTAGGGTTTGAGCTAGGGTTAGGGTTAGGGTTAGGGTTTGAGCTAGGGTTAGGGTTTGAGCTAGGGTTAGGGTTAGGGTTTGAGGGTTAGGGTTAGGGTTTGAGCTAGGGTTAGGGTTAGGGTTTGAGCTAGGGTTAGGGTTAGGGTTCGGGTTTGAGCTACGGTTAGGGTTTGAGCTAGGGTTAGGCTTAGGGTTTGAGCTAGGGTTAGGGTTAGGGTTTGAGCTAGGGTTAGGGTTAGGGTTTGAGCTAGGGTTAGGGTTAGGGTTAGGGTTTGAGCTAGGGTTAGGGTTAGGGTTTGAGCTAGGGTTAGGGTTTGAGCTAGGGTTAGGGTTAGGGTTTGAGGTAGGGTTAGGGTTAGGGTTTGAGCTAGGGTTAGGGTTAGGGTTTGAGCTAGGGTTAGGGTTAGGGTTAGGGTTAGGATTAGGGTTTGAGCTAGGGTTAGGGTTTGAGCTAGGGTTAGGGTTAGGGTTTGAGCTAGGGTTAGGGTTAGGGTTAGGGTTCGAGCTAGGGTTAGGGTTTGAGCTAGGGTTAGGGTTAGGGTTAGGGTTTGAGCTAGGGTTAGGGTTTGAGCTAGGGTTAGGGTTAGGGTTTGAGCTAGGGTTAGGGTTAGGGTTAGGGTTTGAGCTAGGGTTAGGGTTAGGGTTTGAGCTAGGGTTAGGGTTAGGGTTTGAGCTAGGGTTAGGGTTAGGGTTTGAGCTAGGGTTAGGGTTAGGGTTAGGGTTTGAGCTAGGGTTAGGGTTAGGGTTTGAGCTAGGGTTAGGGTGAGGGTTAGGGTTTGAGCTAGGGTTAGGGTTAGGGTTTGAGCTAGGGTTAGGGTGAGGGTTAGGGTTTGAGCTAGGGTTAGGGTTAGGGTTAGGGTTTGAGCTAGGGTTAGGGTCAGGGTTAGGGTTTGAGCTAGGGTTAGGGTTTGAGCTAGGGTTAGGGTTAGGGTTTGAGCTAGGGTTAGGGTTTGAGCTAGGGTTAGGGTTAGGGTTAAGGTTTGAGCTAGGGTTAGGGTTAGGGTTTGAGCTAGGGCTAGGGTTAGGGCTAGGGTTTGAGCTAGGGTTAGGTTTAGGGTTTGAGCTAGGGTTAGGGTTAGGGCTAGGGTTTGAGCTAGGGTTAGGGTTAGGGTTTGAGCTAGGGTTAGGGTTAGGGTTAGGGTTAGAGCTAGGGTTGGGGTTAGGGTTTGAGCTAGGGTTAGGGTTAGGGTTTGAGCTAGTGTTAGGGTTAGGGTTAGGGTTAGGGTTTGAGCTAGGGTTAGGGTTAGGGTTTGAGCTAGGGTTAGGATTAGGGTTTGAGCTAGGGTTAGGGTTTGAGCTAGGGTTAGGGTTAGGGTTTGAGCTAGGGTTAGGGTTAGGGTTAGGGTTCGAGCTAGGGTTAGGGTTTGAGCTAGGGTTAGGGTTAGGGTTAGGGTTTGAGCTAGGGTTAGGGTTTGAGCTAGGGTTAGGGTTAGGGTTTGAGCTAGGGTTAGGGTTAGGGTTAGGGTTTGAGCTAGGGTTAGGGTTAGGGTTTGAGCTAGGGTTAGGGTTAGGGTTTGAGCTAGGGTTAGGGTTAGGGTTTGAGCTAGGGTTAGGGTTTGAGCTAGGGTTAGGCTTAGGGTTTGAGCTAGGGTTAGGGTTAGGGTTTGAGCTAGGGTTAGGGTTAGGGTTTGAGCTAGGGTTAGGGTTAGGGTTAGGGTTTGAGCTAGGGTTAGGGTTTGAGCTAGGGTTAGGGTTAGGGTTTGAGGGTTAGGGTTAGGGTTTGAGCTAGGGTTAGGGTTAGGGTTTGAGCTAGGGTTAGGGTTAGGGTTTGAGCTACGGTTAGGGTTTGAGCTAGGGTTATGCTTAGGGTTTGAGCTAGGGTTAGGGTTAGGGTTTGAGCTAGGGTTAGGGTGAGGGTTAGGGTTTGAGCTAGGGTTAGGGTTAGGGTTAGGGTTTGAGCTAGGGTTAGGGTGAGGGTTAGGGTTTGAGCTAGGGTTAGGGTTTGAGCTAGGGTTAGGGTTAGGGTTTGAGCTAGGGTTAGGGTTTGAGCTAGGGTTAGGGTTAGGGTTAGGGTTTGAGCTAGGGTTAGGGTTAGGGTTTGAGCTAGGGCTAGGGTTAGGGCTAGGGTTTGAGCTAGGGTTAGGTTTAGGGTTTGAGCTAGGGTTAGGGTTAGGGCTAGGGTTTGAGCTAGGGTTAGGGTTAGGGTTTGAGCTAGGGTTGGAGCTAGGGTTAGTGTTAGGGTTTGAGCTAGGGTTAGGGTTAGGGTTTGAGCTAGGGTTAGGGTTAGGGTTTGAGCTAGGGTTAGGGTTTGAGCTAGGGTTAGGGTTAGGGTTAGGGTTTGAGCTAGGGTTAGGATTTGAGCTAGGGTTAGGGTTAGGGTTTGAGCCAGGGTTAGGGTTAGGGTTAGGGTTCGAGCTAGGGTTAGGGTTTGAGCTAGGGTTAGGGTTAGGGTTAGGGTTTGAGCTAGGGTTAGGGTTAGGGTTTGAGCTAGGGTTAGGGTTAGGGTTTGAGCTAGGGTTAGGATTAGGGTTTGAGCTAGGGTTAGGGTTTGAACTAGGGTTAGGGTTAGGGTTTGAGCTAGGGTTAGGGTTAGGGTTTGAGCTAGGGTTAGGGTTAGGGTTTGAGCTAGGGTTAGGGTTAGGGTTAGGGTTTGAGCTAGGGTTAGGGTTAGGGTTTGAGCTAGGGTTAGGGTTAGGGTTAGGGTTTGAGCTAGGGTTAGGGTTAGGGTTTGAGCTAGGGTTAGGGTTAGGGTTAGGGTTTGAGCTAGGGTTAGGGTTAGGGTTTGAGCTAGGGTTAGGGTTAGGGTTAGGGTTTGAGCTAGGGTTAGGGTTTGAGCTAGGGTTAGGGTTAGGGTTAGGGTTCGAGCTAGGGTTAGGGTTTGAGCTAGGGTTAGGGTTAGGGTTAGGGTTTGAGCTAGGGTTAGGGTTTGAGCTAGGGTTAGGGTTAGGGTTTGAGCTAGGGTTAGGGTTAGGGTTAGGGTTTGAGCTAGGGTTAGGGTTAGGGTTTGAGCTAGGGTTAGGGTTAGGGTTTGAGCTAGGGTTAGGGTTAGGGTTTGAGCTAGGGTTAGGGTTAGGGTTAGGGTTTGAGCTAGGGTTAGGGTTAGGGTTTAAGCTAGGGTTAGGGTGAGGGTTAGGGTTTGAGCTAGGGTTAGGGTTAGGGTTTGAGCTAGGGTTAGGGTGAGGGTTAGGGTTTGAGGTAGGGTTAGGGTTAGGGTTAGGGTTTGAGCTAGGGTTAGGGTCAGGTTTAGGGTTTGAGCTAGGGTTAGGGTTTGAGCTAGGGTTAGGGTTAGGGTTTGAGCTAGGGTTAGGGTTTGAGCTAGGGTTAGGGTTAGGGTTAGGGTTTGAGCTAGGGTTAGGGTTAGGGTTTGAGCTAGGGCTAGGGTTAGGGCTAGGGTTTGAGCTAGGGTTAGGTTTAGGGTTTGAGCTAGGGTTAGGGTTAGGGCTAGGGTTTGAGCTAGGGTTAGGGTTAGGGTTTGAGCTAGGGTTAGGGTTAGGGTTAGGGTTAGAGCTAGGGTTAGGGTTAGGGTTTGAGCTAGGGTTAGGGTTAGGGTTTGAACTAGGGTTAGGGTTAGGGTTTGAGCTAGGGTTAGGGTTAGGGTTTGAGCTAGTGTTAGGGTTAGGGTTAGGGTTAGGGTTTGAGCTAGGGTTAGGGTTAGGGTTTGAGCTAGGGTTAGGATTAGGGTTTGAGCTAGGGTTAGGGTTTGAGCTAGGGTTAGGGTTAGGGTTTGAGCTAGGGTTAGGGTTAGGGTTAGGGTTCGAGCTAGGGTTAGGGTTTGAGCTAGGGTTAGGGTTAGGGTTAGGGTTTGAGCTAGGGTTAGGGTTTGAGCTAGGGTTAGGGTTAGGGTTTGAGCTAGGGTTAGGGTTAGGGTTAGGGTTTGAGCTAGGGTTAGGGTTAGGGTTTGAGCTAGGGTTAGGGTTAGGGTTTGAGCTAGGGTTAGGGTTTGAGCTAGGGTTAGGCTTAGGGTTTGAGCTAGGCTTAGGGTTAGGGTTTGAGCTAGGGTTAGGGTTTGAGCTAGGGTTAGGGTTAGGGTTTGAGGGTTAGGGTTAGGGTTTGAGCTAGGGTTAGGGTTAGGGTTTGAGCTAGGGTTAGGGTTAGGGTTTGAGCTACGGTTAGGGTTTGAGCTAGGGTTATGCTTAGGGTTTGAGCTAGGGTTAGGGTTAGGGTTTGAGCTAGGGTTAGGGTGAGGGTTAGGGTTTGAGCTAGGGTTAGGGTTAGGGTTAGGGTTTGAGCTAGGGTTAGGGTGAGGGTTAGGGTTTGAGCTAGGGTTAGGGTTTGAGCTAGGGTTAGGGTTAGGGTTTGAGCTAGGGTTAGGGTTTGAGCTAGGGTTAGGGTTAGGGTTAGGGTTTGAGCTAGGGTTAGGGTTAGGGTTTGAGCTAGGGCTAGGGTTAGGGCTAGGGTTTGAGCTAGGGTTAGGTTTAGGGTTTGAGCTAGGGTTAGGGTTAGGGCTAGGGTTTGAGCTAGGGTTAGGGTTAGGGTTTGAGCTAGGGTTGGAGCTAGGGTTAGTGTTAGGGTTTGAGCTAGGGTTAGGGTTAGGGTTTGAGCTAGGGTTAGGGTTAGGGTTTGAGCTAGGGTTAGGGTTTGAGCTAGGGTTAGGGTTAGGGTTAGGGTTTGAGCTAGGGTTAGGATTTGAGCTAGGGTTAGGGTTAGGGTTTGTGCCAGGGTTAGGGTTAGGGTTAGGGTTCGAGCTAGGGTTAGGGTTTGAGCTAGGGTTAGGGTTAGGGTTAGGGTTTGAGCTAGGGTTAGGGTTAGGGTTTGAGCTAGGGTTAGGGTTAGGGTTTGAGCTAGGGTTAGGATTAGGGTTTGAGCTAGGGTTAGGGTTTGAGCTAGGGTTAGGGTTAGGGTTAGGGTTTGAGCTAGGGTTAGGGTTAGGGTTTGAGCTAGGGTTAGGGTTAGGGTTTGAGCTAGGGTTAGGATTAGGGTTTGAGCTAGGGTTAGGGTTTGAGCTAGGGTTAGGGTTAGGGTTTGAGCTAGGGTTAGGGTTAGGGTTTGAGCTAGGGTTAGGGTTAGGGTTAGGGTTTGAGCTAGGGTTAGGGTTAGGGTTTGAGCTAGGGTTAGGGTTAGGGTTAGGGTTTGAGCTAGGGTTAGGGTTAGGGTTTGAGCTAGGGTTAGGGTTAGGGTTAGGGTTTGAGCTAGGGTTAGGGTTAGGGTTTGAGCTAGGGTTAGGGTTAGGGTTAGGGTTTGAGCTAGGGTTAGGGTTTGAGCTAGGGTTAGGGTTTGAGCTAGGGTTAGGGTTAGGGTTTGAGCTAGGGTTAGGGTTAGGGTTAGGGTTTGAGCTAGGGTTAGGGTTAGGGTTTGAGCTAGGGTTAGGGTTAGGGTTAGGGTTTGAGCCAGGGTTAGGGTTAGGGTTTGAGCTAGGGTTAGGGTTAGGGTTAGGGTTTGAGCTAGGGTTAGGGTTAGGGTTTGAGCTAGGGTTAGGGTTAGGGTTTCAGCTAGGGTTAGGGTTAGGGTTAGGGTTTGAGCTAGGGTTAGGGTTAGGGTTTGAGCTAGGGTTAGGGTTAGGGTTTGAGCTAGGGTTAGGGTTAGGGTTTGAGCTAGGGTTAGGGTTTGAGCTAGGGTTAGGGTTAGGGTTTGAGCTAGGGTTAGGGTTAGGGTTAGGGTTTGAGCTAGGGTTAGGGCTAGGGTTTGAGCTAGGGTTAGATTTAGGGTTTGAGCTAGGGTTAGGGTTAGGGCTAGGGTTTGAGCTAGGGTTAGGGTTAGGGTTTGAGCTAGGGTTAGGGTTAGGGTTAGGGTTAGAGCTAGGGTTAGGGTTAGGGTTTGGGTTTGAGCTAGGGTTAGGGTTTGAGCTAGGGTTAGGGTTAGGGTTTGAGCTAGGGTTAGGGTTAGGGTTTGAGCTAGGGCTAGGTTTAGGGCTAGGGTTTGAGCTAGGGTTAGATTTAGGGTTTGAGCTAGGGTTAGGGTTAGGGCTAGGGTTTGAGCTAGGGTTAGGGTTAGGGTTTGAGCTAGGGTTAGGGTTAGGGTTAGGGTTAGAGCTAGGGTTAGGGTTAGGGTTTGAGCTAGGGTTAGGGTTATGGTTTGAGCTAGGGTTAGGGTTAGGGTTTGAGCTAGGGTTAGGGTTAGGGTTTGAGCTAGGGTTAGGGTTTGAGCTAGGGTTAGGGTTAGGGTTTGAGCTAGGGTTAGGGTTAGGGTTAGGGTTTGAGCTAGGGTTAGGGTTAGGGTTTGAGCTAGGGTTAGGGTTAGGGTTTGAGCTAGGGTTAGGGTTAGGGTTTGAGCTAGGGTTAGGGTTAGGGTTAGGGTTTGAGCTAGGGTTAGGGTTAGGGTTTGAGCTAGGGTTAGGGTGAGGGTTAGGGTTTGAGCTAGGGTTAGGGTTAGGGTTTGAGCTAGGGTTAGGGTGAGGGTTAGGGTTTGAGCTAGGGTTAGGGTTAGGGTTAGGGTTTGAGCTAGGGTTAGGGTCAGGGTTAGGGTTTGAGCTAGGGTTAGGGTTTGAGCTAGGGTTAGGGTTAGGGTTTGAGCTAGGGTTAGGGTTTGAGCTAGGGTTAGGGTTAGGGTTAAGGTTTGAGCTAGGGTTAGGGTTAGGGTTTGAGCTAGGGCTAGGGTTAGGGCTAGGGTTTGAGCTAGGGTTAGGTTTAGGGTTTGAGCTAGGGTTAGGGTTAGGGCTAGGGTTTGAGCTAGGGTTAGGGTTAGGGTTTGAGCTAGGGTTAGGGTTAGGGTTAGGGTTAGAGCTAGGGTTAGGGTTAGGGTTTGAGCTAGGGTTAGGGTTAGGGTTTGAGCTAGTGTTAGGGTTAGGGTTAGGGTTAGGGTTTGAGCTAGGGTTAGGGTTAGGGTTTGAGCTAGGGTTAGGATTAGGGTTTGAGCTAGGGTTAGGGTTTGAGCTAGGGTTAGGGTTAGGGTTTGAGCTAGGGTTAGGGTTAGGGTTAGGGTTCGAGCTAGGGTTAGGGTTTGAGCTAGGGTTAGGGTTAGGGTTAGGGTTTGAGCTAGGGTTAGGGTTTGAGCTAGGGTTAGGGTTAGGGTTTGAGCTAGGGTTAGGGTTAGGGTTAGGGTTTGAGCTAGGGTTAGGGTTAGGGTTTGAGCTAGGGTTAGGGTTAGGGTTTGAGCTAGGGTTAGGGTTAGGGTTTGAGCTAGGGTTAGGGTTTGAGCTAGGGTTAGGCTTAGGGTTTGAGCTAGGGTTAGGGTTAGGGTTTGAGCTAGGGTTAGGGTTAGGGTTTGAGCTAGGGTTAGGGTTAGGGTTAGGGTTTGAGCTAGGGTTAGGGTTTGAGCTAGGGTTAGGGTTAGGGTTTGAGGGTTAGGGTTAGGGTTTGAGCTAGGGTTAGGGTTAGGGTTTGAGCTAGGGTTAGGGTTAGGGTTTGAGCTACGGTTAGGGTTTGAGCTAGGGTTATGCTTAGGGTTTGAGCTAGGGTTAGGGTTAGGGTTTGAGCTAGGGTTAGGGTGAGGGTTAGGGTTTGAGCTAGGGTTAGGGTTAGGGTTAGGGTTTGAGCTAGGGTTAGGGTGAGGGTTAGGGTTTGAGCTAGGGTTAGGGTTTGAGCTAGGGTTAGGGTTAGGGTTTGAGCTAGGGTTAGGGTTTGAGCTAGGGTTAGGGTTAGGGTTAGGGTTTGAGCTAGGGTTAGGGTTAGGGTTTGAGCTAGGGCTAGGGTTAGGGCTAGGGTTTGAGCTAGGGTTAGGTTTAGGGTTTGAGCTAGGGTTAGGGTTAGGGCTAGGGTTTGAGCTAGGGTTAGGGTTAGGGTTTGAGCTAGGGTTGGAGCTAGGGTTAGTGTTAGGGTTTGAGCTAGGGTTAGGGTTAGGGTTTGAGCTAGGGTTAGGGTTAGGGTTTGAGCTAGGGTTAGGGTTTGAGCTAGGGTTAGGGTTAGGGTTAGGGTTTGAGCTAGGGTTAGGATTTGAGCTAGGGTTAGGGTTAGGGTTTGAGCCAGGGTTAGGGTTAGGGTTAGGGTTCGAGCTAGGGTTAGGGTTTGAGCTAGGGTTAGGGTTAGGGTTAGGGTTTGAGCTAGGGTTAGGGTTAGGGTTTGAGCTAGGGTTAGGGTTAGGGTTTGAGCTAGGGTTAGGATTAGGGTTTGAGCTAGGGTTAGGGTTTGAACTAGGGTTAGGGTTAGGGTTTGAGCTAGGGTTAGGGTTAGGGTTTGAGCTAGGGTTAGGGTTAGGGTTTGAGCTAGGGTTAGGGTTAGGGTTAGGGTTTGAGCTAGGGTTAGGGTTAGGGTTTGAGCTAGGGTTAGGGTTAGGGTTAGGGTTTGAGCTAGGGTTAGGGTTAGGGTTTGAGCTAGGGTTAGGGTTAGGGTTAGGGTTTGAGCTAGGGTTAGGGTTAGGGTTTGAGCTAGGGTTAGGGTTAGGGTTAGGGTTTGAGCTAGGGTTAGGGTTTGAGCTAGGGTTAGGGTTAGGGTTAGGGTTCGAGCTAGGGTTAGGGTTTGAGCTAGGGTTAGGGTTAGGGTTAGGGTTTGAGCTAGGGTTAGGGTTTGAGCTAGGGTTAGGGTTAGGGTTTGAGCTAGGGTTAGGGTTAGGGTTAGGGTTTGAGCTAGGGTTAGGGTTAGGGTTTGAGCTAGGGTTAGGGTTAGGGTTTGAGCTAGGGTTAGGGTTAGGGTTTGAGCTAGGGTTAGGGTTAGGGTTAGGGTTTGAGCTAGGGTTAGGGTTAGGGTTTAAGCTAGGGTTAGGGTGAGGGTTAGGGTTTGAGCTAGGGTTAGGGTTAGGGTTTGAGCTAGGGTTAGGGTGAGGGTTAGGGTTTGAGGTAGGGTTAGGGTTAGGGTTAGGGTTTGAGCTAGGGTTAGGGTCAGGTTTAGGGTTTGAGCTAGGGTTAGGGTTTGAGCTAGGGTTAGGGTTAGGGTTTGAGCTAGGGTTAGGGTTTGAGCTAGGGTTAGGGTTAGGGTTAGGGTTTGAGCTAGGGTTAGGGTTAGGGTTTGAGCTAGGGCTAGGGTTAGGGCTAGGGTTTGAGCTAGGGTTAGGTTTAGGGTTTGAGCTAGGGTTAGGGTTAGGGCTAGGGTTTGAGCTAGGGTTAGGGTTAGGGTTTGAGCTAGGGTTAGGGTTAGGGTTAGGGTTAGAGCTAGGGTTAGGGTTAGGGTTTGAGCTAGGGTTAGGGTTAGGGTTTGAACTAGGGTTAGGGTTAGGGTTTGAGCTAGGGTTAGGGTTAGGGTTTGAGCTAGTGTTAGGGTTAGGGTTAGGGTTAGGGTTTGAGCTAGGGTTAGGGTTAGGGTTTGAGCTAGGGTTAGGATTAGGGTTTGAGCTAGGGTTAGGGTTTGAGCTAGGGTTAGGGTTAGGGTTTGAGCTAGGGTTAGGGTTAGGGTTAGGGTTCGAGCTAGGGTTAGGGTTTGAGCTAGGGTTAGGGTTAGGGTTAGGGTTTGAGCTAGGGTTAGGGTTTGAGCTAGGGTTAGGGTTAGGGTTTGAGCTAGGGTTAGGGTTAGGGTTAGGGTTTGAGCTAGGGTTAGGGTTAGGGTTTGAGCTAGGGTTAGGGTTAGGGTTTGAGCTAGGGTTAGGGTTTGAGCTAGGGTTAGGCTTAGGGTTTGAGCTAGGGTTAGGGTTAGGGTTTGAGCTAGGGTTAGGGTTAGGGTTAGGGTTTGAGCTAGGGTTAGGGTTTGAGCTAGGGTTAGGGTTAGGGTTTGAGGGTTAGGGTTAGGGTTTGAGCTAGGGTTAGGGTTAGGGTTTGAGCTAGGGTTAGGGTTAGGGTTTGAGCTACGGTTAGGGTTTGAGCTAGGGTTATGCTTAGGGTTTGAGCTAGGGTTAGGGTTAGGGTTTGAGCTAGGGTTAGGGTGAGGGTTAGGGTTTGAGCTAGGGTTAGGGTTAGGGTTAGGGTTTGAGCTAGGGTTAGGGTGAGGGTTAGGGTTTGAGCTAGGGTTAGGGTTTGAGCTAGGGTTAGGGTTAGGGTTTGAGCTAGGGTTAGGGTTTGAGCTAGGGTTAGGGTTAGGGTTAGGGTTTGAGCTAGGGTTAGGGTTAGGGTTTGAGCTAGGGCTAGGGTTAGGGCTAGGGTTTGAGCTAGGGTTAGGTTTAGGGTTTGAGCTAGGGTTAGGGTTAGGGCTAGGGTTTGAGCTAGGGTTAGGGTTAGGGTTTGAGCTAGGGTTGGAGCTAGGGTTAGTGTTAGGGTTTGAGCTAGGGTTAGGGTTAGGGTTTGAGCTAGGGTTAGGGTTAGGGTTTGAGCTAGGGTTAGGGTTTGAGCTAGGGTTAGGGTTAGGGTTAGGGTTTGAGCTAGGGTTAGGATTTGAGCTAGGGTTAGGGTTAGGGTTTGTGCCAGGGTTAGGGTTAGGGTTAGGGTTCGAGCTAGGGTTAGGGTTTGAGCTAGGGTTAGGGTTAGGGTTAGGGTTTGAGCTAGGGTTAGGGTTAGGGTTTGAGCTAGGGTTAGGGTTAGGGTTTGAGCTAGGGTTAGGATTAGGGTTTGAGCTAGGGTTAGGGTTTGAGCTAGGGTTAGGGTTAGGGTTAGGGTTTGAGCTAGGGTTAGGGTTAGGGTTTGAGCTAGGGTTAGGGTTAGGGTTTGAGCTAGGGTTAGGATTAGGGTTTGAGCTAGGGTTAGGGTTTGAGCTAGGGTTAGGGTTAGGGTTTGAGCTAGGGTTAGGGTTAGGGTTTGAGCTAGGGTTAGGGTTAGGGTTTGAGCTAGGGTTAGGGTTAGGGTTAGGGTTTGAGCTAGGGTTAGGGTTAGGGTTTGAGCTAGGGTTAGGGTTAGGGTTAGGGTTTGAGCTAGGGTTAGGGTTAGGGTTTGAGCTAGGGTTAGGGTTAGGGTTAGGGTTTGAGCTAGGGTTAGGGTTAGGGTTTGAGCTAGGGTTAGGGTTAGGGTTAGGGTTTGAGCTAGGGTTAGGGTTTGAGCTAGGGTTAGGGTTAGGGTTTGAGCTAGGGTTAGGGTTAGGGTTTGAGCTAGGGTTAGGGTTAGGGTTAGGGTTTGAGCTAGGGTTAGGGTTAGGGTTTGAGCTAGGGTTAGGGTTAGGGTTAGGGTTTGAGCCAGGGTTAGGGTTAGGGTTTGAGCTAGGGTTAGGGTTAGGGTTAGGGTTTGAGCTAGGGTTAGGGTTAGGGTTTGAGCTAGGGTTAGGGTTAGGGTTTCAGCTAGGGTTAGGGTTAGGGTTAGGGTTTGAGCTAGGGTTAGGGTTAGGGTTTGAGCTAGGGTTAGGGTTAGGGTTTGAGCTAGGGTTAGGGTTAGGGTTTGAGCTAGGGTTAGGGTTTGAGCTAGGGTTAGGGTTAGGGTTTGAGCTAGGGTTAGGGTTAGGGTTAGGGTTTGAGCTAGGGTTAGGGCTAGGGTTTGAGCTAGGGTTAGATTTAGGGTTTGAGCTAGGGTTAGGGTTAGGGCTAGGGTTTGAGCTAGGGTTAGGGTTAGGGTTTGAGCTAGGGTTAGGGTTAGGGTTAGGGTTAGAGCTAGGGTTAGGGTTAGGGTTTGGGTTTGAGCTAGGGTTAGGGTTTGAGCTAGGGTTAGGGTTAGGGTTTGAGCTAGGGTTAGGGTTAGGGTTTGAGCTAGGGCTAGGTTTAGGGCTAGGGTTTGAGCTAGGGTTAGATTTAGGGTTTGAGCTAGGGTTAGGGTTAGGGCTAGGGTTTGAGCTAGGGTTAGGGTTAGGGTTTGAGCTAGGGTTAGGGTTAGGGTTAGGGTTAGAGCTAGGGTTAGGGTTAGGGTTTGAGCTAGGGTTAGGGTTATGGTTTGAGCTAGGGTTAGGGTTAGGGTTTGAGCTAGGGTTAGGGTTAGGGTTTGAGCTAGGGTTAGGGTTAGGGTTAGGGTTTGAGCTAGGGTTAGGGTTAGGGTTTGAGCTAGGGTTAGGATTAGGGTTTGAGCTAGCGTTAGGGTTTGAGCTAGGTTTAGGGTTAGGGTTTGAGCTAGGGTTAGGGTTGGGGTTTGAGCTAGGGTTAGGATTAGGGTTTGAGCTAGGGTTAGGGTTAGGGTTAGGGTTTGAGCTAGGGTTAGGGTTAGGGTTAGGGTTTGAGCTAGGGTTAGGGTTAGGGTTTGAGCTAGGGTTAGGGTTTGAGCTAGGGTTAGGGTTAGGGTTAGGGTTTGAGCTAGGGTTAGGGTTAGGGTTTGAGCTAGGGTTAGGGTTAGGGTTTGAGCTAGGGTTAGGGTTTGAGCTAGGGTTAGGGTTAGGGTTTGAGCTAGGGTTAGGGTTAGGGTTTGAGCTAGGGCTAGGTTTAGGGCTAGGGTTTGAGCTAGGGTTAGGTTTAGGGTTTGAGCTAGGGTTAGGGTTAGGGCTAGGGTTTGAGCTAGGGTTAGGGTTAGGGTTTGAGCTAGGGTTAGGGTTAGGGTTAGGGTTAGAGCTAGGGTTAGGGTTAGGGTTTGAGCTAGGGTTAGGGTTATGGTTTGAGCTAGGGTTAGGGTTAGGGTTTGAGCTAGGGTTAGGGTTAGGGTTTGAGCTAGGGTTAGGGTTAGTGTTAGGGTTTGAGCTAGGGTTAGGGTTAGGGTTTGAGCTAGGGTTAGGATTAGGGTTTGAGCTAGCGTTAGGGTTTGAGCTAGGGTTAGGGTTAGGGTTTGAGCTAGGGTTAGGGTTGGGGTTTGAGCTAGGGTTAGGATTAGGGTTTGAGCTAGGGTTAGGGTTAGGGTTAGGGTTTGAGCTAGGGTTAGGGTTAGGGTTTGAGCTAGGGTTAGGGTTAGGGTTAGGGTTTGAGCTAGGGTTAGGGTTAGGGTTAGGGTTTGAGCTAGGGTTAGGGTTAGGGTTTGAGCTAGGGTTAGGGTTAGGGTTAGTGTTTGAGCTAGGGTTAGGGTTAGGGTTTGAGCTAGGGTTAGGGTTAGGGTTAGGGTTTGAGCTAGGGTTAGGGTTAGGGTTTGAGCTAGGGTTAGGGTTTGAGCTAGGGTTAGGGTTAGGGTTAAGGTTTGAGCTAGGGTTAGGGTTAGGGTTTGAGCTAGGGTTTGAGCTAGGGTTAGGGTTTGAGCTAGGGTTAGGGTTAGGGTTTGAGCTAGGGTTAGGGTTAGGGTTTGAGCTAGGGTTAGGGTTAGGGTTAGGGTTTGAGCTAGGGTTAGGGTTAGGGTTTGAGCTAGGGTTAGGGTTTGAGCTAGGGTTAGGGTTAGAGCTAGGGTTAGGGTTAGGGTTAGGGTTTGAGCTAGGGTTAGGGTTAGGGTTTGAGCTAGGGTTAGGGTTTGAGCTAGGGTTAGGGTTTGAGCTAGGGTTAGGGTTAGGGTTAGGGTTTGAGCTAAGGTTAGGGTTAGGGTTTGAGCTAGGGTTAGGGTTTGAGCTAGGGTTAGGGTTAGGGTTAGGGTTTGAGCTAGGGTTAGGGTTAGGGTTTGAGCTAGGGTTAAGGTTAGGGCTAGGGTTTGAGCTAGGGTTAGGGTTAGGGTTTGAGCTAGGGTTAGGGTTAGGGCTAGGGTTTGAGCTAGGGTTAGGGTTAGGGTTTGAGCTAGGGTTAGGGTTAGGGCTAGGGTTTGAGCTAGGGTTAGGGTTAGGGTTTGAGGTAGGGTTAGGGTTAGGGTTAGGGTTAGAGCTAGGGTTAGGGTTAGGGTTTGAGCTAGGGTTAGGGTTAGGGTTTGAGCTAGGGTTAGGGATAGGGTTCGAGCTAGGGTTAGGGTTAGGGTTCGGGTTTGAGCTAGGGTTAGGGTTTGAGCTAGGGTTAGGGTTAGGGTTTGAGCTAGGGTTAGGGTTAGGGTTTGAGCTAGGGTTAGGGTTTGAGCTAGGGTTAGGGTTAGGGTTTGAGCTAGGGTTAGGGTTAGGGTTAGGGTTTGAGGTAGGGTTAGGGTTAGTGTTTGAGCTAGGGTTAGGTTTAGGTTGGGTTTGAGCTAGGGTTAGGGTTTGAGCTAGGGTTAGGGCTAGGGTTTGAGCTAGGGTTAGGGTTAGGGTTTGAGCTAGGGTTTGAGCTAGGGTTAGGGTTTGAGCTAGGGTTAGGGTTAGGGTTTGAGCTAGGGTTAGGGTTAGGGTTTGAGCTAGGGTTAGGGTTAGGGTTAGGGTTTGAGCTAGGGTTAGGGTTTGAGCTAGGGTTAGGGTTAGGGTTAGGGTTTGAGCTAGGGTTAGGGTTAGGGTTTGAGCTAGGGTTAGGGTTAGGGTTTGAGCTAGGGTTAGGGTTAGGGTTAGGGTTTGAGCTAGGGTTAGGGTTAGGGTATGAGCTAGGGTTAGGGTTAGGGCTAGGGTTTGAGCTAGGGTTAGGTTTAGGGTTTGAGCTAGGGTTAGGGTTAGGGCTAGGGTTTGAGCTAGGGTTAGGGTTAGGGTTTGAGCTAGGGTTAGGGTTAGGGTTAGGATTAGAGCTAGGGTTAGGGTTAGGGTTTGAGCTAGGGTTAGGGTTAGGGTTAGGGTTTGAGCTAGGGTTAGGGTCTGAGCTAGGGTTAGGGTTAGGGTTTGAGGGTTAGGGTTAGGGTTTGGGCTAGGGTTAGGGTTAGGGTTTGAGCTAGGGTTAGGGTTAGGGTTAGGGTTTGAGCTACGGTTAGGGTTTGAGCTAGGGTTAGGCTTAGGGTTTGAGCTAGGGTTAGGGTTAGGGTTTGAGCTAGGGTTAGGGTTAGGGTTTGAGCTAGGGTTAGGGTTAGGGTTAGGGTTTGAGCTAGGGTTAGGGTTAGGGTTTGAGCTAGGGTTAGGGTTTGAGCTAGGGTTAGGGTTAGGGTTTGAGCTAGGGTTAGGGTTAGGGTTAGGGTTTGAGCTAGGGTTAGGGTTAGGGTTTTAGCTAGGGTTAGGGTTAGGGTTTGAGCTAGGGTTAGGGTTAGGGTTTGAGCTAGGGTTAGGGTTTCAGCTAGGGTTAGGGTTAGGGTTTGAGCTAGGGTTAGGGTTAGGGTTAGGGTTTGAGCTAGGGTTAGGGATAGTGTTTGAGCTAGGGTTAGGGTTAGGTTGGGTTTGAGCTAGGGTTAGGGTTTGAGCTAGGGTTAGGGTTAGGGTTTGAGCTAGGGTTAGGGTCAGGTTTAGGGTTAGGGTTGTCTTTACGACCTTCCGTTCCGGAGCTACGTCACTTCCTTTCACTTACATAGCTGTATCTCAGGAACGGAAGGTCGTAGAGACTCTGGGACAAGTCTGGCGTGTTCAGAGACCCCGAAATATGTCTGACGGATCATGGTTCCGAATCCCTACGACCTTCCGTTCCCGAGTTATACTTAAGTTTATTTTCCCATTAAAGTGAATGGGGTTTGGTGCGCCTATAGTGAATGTGTGTATCTCGGCAACGGAAGGTCGTACAGACTCGGGACTAATGTCCGTCTAGGGGTTTATGTGGTCTCTGAGAACGCCAGTCTTTGTCCCGAGTCTCTACGACCTTCCCTTCCCGAGATTTGACATCTCCAGTAGCGGCGTATTTTGAATAGCTGTATCTCTGCAACGGAAGGTCATAGAGACTCGGGGACAAGTCTGTCGTGTTCAGAGACCCCGAATTATAGCAGACGGAGCTTGGTCCCGAGTCTGTACGACCTTCCGTTCCCGAGTTATAGACCGAAATGTGTCCCCCATTGGAATGAATGGGTGCCGGATGGAATGAAAATTTCAGTGTTGAGGCCAATATCATGTCTCCAGGAAGTGTGTAGGAGCACGTTTCAGGCCATTTGGAGCTGATTGGTACCATTTGTGGAGTAACTTTTTTGAACCCATACTTCTATGGGTTTAGTCTAGGGTTAGGGTTAGGGTTTGATCTAGGGTTAGGGTTAGGGTTTGAGCTAGGGTTAGGGTTAGGGTTTGAGCTAGGGTTAGGGTTAGGGTTTGAGCTAGGGTTAGGGTTAGGGTTTGAGCTAGGGTTAGGGTTTGAGCTAGGGTTAGGGTTAGGGCTAGGGTTTGAGCTAGGGTTAGGGTTAGGGTTAGGGTTTGAGCTAGGGTTAGGGTTTGATCTAGGGTTAGGGTTAGGGCTAGGGTTTGAGCTAGGGTTAGGGTTAGGGTTAGGGTTTGAGCTAGGGTTAGGGTTAGGGTTTGAGCTAGGGTTAGGGTTAGGGTTAGGGTTTGAGCTAGGGTTAGGGTTAGGGTTTGAGGTTTAGGGTTAGGGTTTGAGCTAGGGTTAGGGTTAGGATTTGAGCTAGGGTTAGGGTTAGGGTTTGAGCTACGGTTAGGGTTTGAGCTAGGGTTAGGGTTAGGGTTTGAGCTAGGGTTAGGGTTAGGGTTAGGGTTTGAGCTAGGGTTAGGGTTAGGGTTTGAGCTAGGGTTAGGGTTAGGGTTAGGGTTTGAGCTAGGGTTAGGGTTAGGGTTTGAGCTAGGGTTAGGGTTAGGGTTTGAGCTAGGGTTAGGGTTAGGGTTAGGGTTTGAGCTAGGGTTAGGGTTAGGGTTTGAGCTAGGGTTAGGGTTAGGGTTTGAGCTAGGGTTAGGGTTAGGGTTAGGGTTAGGGTTTGAGCTAGGGTTAGGGTTAGGGTTTGAGCTAGGGTTAGGGTTAGGGTTTGAGCTAGGGTTAGGGTTAGGATTTGAGCTAGGGTTAGGGTTAGGGTTTGAGCTAGGGTTAGGGTTAGGGTTAGGGTTTGAGCTAGGGTTAGGGTTAGGGTTTGAGCTAGGGTTAGGGTTAGGGTTAGGGTTTGAGCTAGGGTTAGGACTTGAGCTAGGGTTAGGGTTAGGGTTTGAGCTAGGGTTAGGGTTTGAGCTAGGGTTAGGGTTTGAGCTAGGGTTAGGGTTTGAGCTAGGGTTAGGGTTAGGGTTAGGGTTTGAGCTAGGGTTAGGGTTAGGGTTTGAGCTAGGGTTAGGGTTAGGGTTAGGGTTTGAGCTAGGGTTAGGGTTAGGGTTTGAGCTAGGGTTAGGGTTAGGGTTTGAGCTAGGGTTAGGATTAGCGTTTGAGCTAGGGTTAGGGTTTGAGCTAGGGTTAGGGTTAGGGTTTGAGCTAGGGTTAGGGTTAGGGTTTGAGCTAGGGTTAGGGTTAGGGTTTGAGCTAGGGTTAGGGTTAGGGTTTGAGCTAGGGTTAGGGTTAGGGTTAGGGTTTGAGCTAGGGTTAGGGTTAGGGTTTGAGCTAGGGTTAGGGTTAGGGTTAGGGTTTGAGCTAGGGTTAGGGTTAGGGTTTGAGCTAGGGTTAGGATTAGGGTTAGGGTTTGAGCTAGGGTTAGGGTTAGGGTTTGAGCTAGGGTTAGGGTTAGGGTGAGGGTTTGAGCTAGGGTTAGGGTTTGAGCTAGGGTTAGGTTTAGGGTTTGAGGGTTAGGGTTAGGGTTTGAGCTAGGGTTAGAGTTAGGGTTTGAGCTAGGGTTAGGGTTAGGGTTTGAGCTACGGTTAGGGTTTGAGCTAGGGTTAGGGTTAGGGTTTGAGCTAGGGTTAGGGTTAGGGTTTGAGCTAGGGTTAGGGTTAGGGTTTGAGCTAGGGTTAGGGTTAGGGTTAGGGTTTGAGCTAGGGTTAGGGTTTGAGCTAGGGTTAGGGTTAGGGTTTGAGCTAGGGTTAGGGTTAGGGTTAGGGTTTGAGCTCTGGTTAGGGTTAGGGTTTGAGCTAGGGTTAGGGTTAGGGTTTGAGCTAGGGTTAGGGTTAGGTTTAGGGTTTGAGCTAGGGTTAGGGTTAGGGTTGGAGCTAGGGTTAGGGTTAGGGTTAGGGTTTGAGCTAGGGTTAGGGTTAGGGTTGGAGCTAGGGTTAGGGTTAGGGTTAGGGTTTGAGCTAGGGTTAGGGTTAGGGTTTGAGCTAGGGTTAGGGTTAGGGTTTGAGCTAGGGTTAGGGTTAGGGTTTGAGCTAGGGTTAGGGTTAGGGTTTGAGCTAGGGTTAGGGTTAGGGTTAGGGTTTGAGCTAGGGTTAGGGTTTGAGCTAGGGTTAGGGTTAGGGTTTGAGCTAGGGTTAGGGTTAGGGTTAGGGTTTGAGCTAGGGTTAGGGTTAGGGTTTGAGCTAGGGTTAGGGTTAGGGTTTGAGCTAGGGTTAGGGTTAGGGTTAGGGTTTGAGCTAGGGTTAGGGTTAGGGTTGGAGCTAGGGTTAGGGTTAGGGTTAGGGTTTGAGCTAGGGTTAGGGTTAGGGTTAGGGTTTGAGCTAGGGTTAGGGTTAGGGTTTGAGCTAGGGTTAGGGTTAGGGCTAGGGTTTGAGCTAGGGTTAGGTTTAGGGTTTGACCTAGGGTTAGGGTTAGGGCTAGGGTTTGAGCTAGGGTTAGGGTTAGGGTTTGAGCTAGGGTTAGGGTTAGGGTTAGGGTTAGAGCTAGGGTTAGGGTTAGGGTTTGAGCTAGGGTTAGGGTTAGGGTTTGAGCTAGGGTTAGGGTTAGGGTTTGAGCTAGGGTTAGGGTTAGGGTTAGGGTTTGAGCTAGGGTTAGGGTTAGGGTTGGAGCTAGGGTTAGGGTTAGGGTTAGGGTTTGAGCTAGGGTTAGGGTTAGGGTTAGGGTTTGAGCTAGGGTTAGGGTTAGGGTTTGAGCTAGGGTTAGGGTTAGGGTTAGGGTTTGAGCTAGCGTTAGGGTTTGAGCTAGGGTTAGGGTTAGGGTTTGAGGGTTAGGGTTAGGGTTTGAGCTAGGGTTAGGGTTAGGGTTTGAGCTAGGGTTAGGGTTAGGGTTAGGGTTTGAGCTAGGGTTAGGGTTAGGGTTTGAGCTAGGGTTAGGGTTTGAGCTTGGGTTAGGGTTAGGGTTTGAGCTAGGGTTAGGGTTTGAGCTAGGGTTAGGGTTAGGGTTAGGGTTTGAGCTAGGGTTAGGGTTAGGGTTTGAGCTAGGGTTAGGGTTAGGGTTTGAGCTAGGGTTAGGGTTAGGGTTTGAGCTAGGGTTAGGGTTAGGGTTTTAGCTAGGGTTAGGGTTAGGGTTTGAGCTAGGGTTAGGGTTATGGTTTGAGCTAGGGTTAGGGTTTGAGCTAGGGTTAGGGTTAGGGTTTGAGCTAGGGTTAGGGTTAGGGTTAGGGTTTGAGCTAGGGTTAGGGTTCGGGTTTGAGCTAGGGTTAGGGTTTGAGCTAGGGTTAGGGTTAGGGTTTGAGCTAGGGTTAGGGTTAGGGTTTTAGCTAGGGTTAGGGTTTGAGCTAGGGTTAGGGTTAGGGTTTGAGCTAGGGTTAGGGTTTGAGCTAGGGTTAGGGTTAGGGTTTGAGCTAGGGTTAGGGTTTGAGCTAGGGTTAGGGTTAGGGTTAGGGTTTGAGCTAGGGTTAGGGTTAGGGTTTGAGCTAGGGTTAGGGTTAGGGCTAGGGTTTGAGCTAGGGTTAGGTTTAGGGTTTGAGCTAGGGTTAGGGTTAGGGCTAGGGTTTGAGCTAGGGTTAGGGTTAGGGTTTGAGCTAGGGTTAGGGTTAGGGTTAGGGTTTGAGCTAGGGTTAGGGTTAGGGTTTGAGCTAGGGTTAGGGTTAGGGTTTGAGCTAGGGTTAGGGTTAGGGTTCGGGTTTGAGCTAGGGTTAGGGTTTGAGCTAGGGTTAGGGTCAGGTTCAGGGTTAGGGTTGTCTTCACGCCCTTCCGTTCCGGAGCTACGTCACTTCCTTTCACTTACATAGCTGTATCTCAGGAACGGAAGGTCGTAGAGACTCGGGGACAAGTCTAGCGTGTTCAGAGACCCCGAAATATGTCTGACGGATCATGGTTCCGAATCTCTACGACCTTCCGTTCCCGAGTTATACTTAAGTTTATTTTCCCATTGAAGTGAATGGGGTTTGGTGCGCCTATAGTGAATGTGTGTATCTCGGCAACGGAAGGTCGTACAGACTCGGGACTAATGTCCGTCTAGGGGTTTATGTGGTCTCTGAGAACGCCAGTCTTTGTCCCGAGTCTCTACGACCTTCCGTTCCCGAGATTTGACATGTCCAGTTGCGGCGTATTTTGAATAGCTGTATCTCTGCAACGGAAGGTCATAGAGACTCGGGGACAAGTCTGTCGTGTTCAGAGACCCCGAATTATAGCAGACGGAGCTTGGTCCCGAGTCTGTACGACCTTCCGTTCCCGAGTTATACTTAAGTTTATTTTCCCATTGAAGTGAATGGGGTTTGGTGCGCCTATAGTGAATGTGTGTATCTCGGCAACGGAAGGTCGTACAGACTCGGGACTAATGTCCGTCTAGGGGTTTATGTGGTCTCTGAGAACGCCAGTCTTTGTCCCGAGTCTCTACGACCTTCCGTTCCCGAGATTTGACATGTCCAGTTGCGGCGTATTTTGAATAGCTGTATCTCTGCAACGGAAGGTCATAGAGACTCGGGGACAAGCCTGTCATGTTCAGAGACCCCGAATTATAGCAGACGGAGCTTGGTCCCGAGTCTGTACGACCTTCCGTTCCCGAGTTATAGACCGAAATGTGTCCCCCATTGGAATGAATGGGTGCCGGATGGAGTGAAAATTTCAGTGTTGAGGCCAATATCATGTCTCCAGGAAGTGTGTAGGAGCACGTTTCAGGCCATTTGGAGCTGATTGGTACTATTTGTGGAGTAACTTTTTTTGAACCCATACTTCTATGGGTTTAGGCTAGGGTTAGGTTTAGGGTCTGATCTAGGGTTAGGGTTAGGGTTTGAGCTAGGGTTAGGGTTAGGGTTAGGGTTTGAGCTAGGGTTAGGGTAAGGGTTTTGAGCTAGGGTTAGGGTTAGGGTTTGAGCTAGGGTTAGGGTTAGGGTTTGAGCTAGGGTTAGGGTTAGAGCTAGGGTTAGGGTTAGGGTTTGAGCTAGGGTTAGGGTTAGGGTTAGGGTTTGAGCTAGGGTTAGGGTTAGGGTTTGAGCTAGGGTTAGGGTTTGAGCTAGGGTTAGGGTTAGGGTTAGGGTTTGAGCTAGGGTTAGGGTTAGGGTTAGGGTTTGAGCTACGGTTAGGGTTTGAGCTAGGGTTAGGCTTATGGTTTGAGCTAGGGTTAGGGTAAGGGTTTGAGCTAGGGTTAGGGTTAGGGTTAGGGTTTGAGCTAGGGTTAGGGTTAGGGTTTGAGCTAGGGTTAGGGTTAGGGTTTGAGCTAGGGTTAGGGTTTGAGCTAGGGTTAGGGTTAGGGTTTGAGCTAGGGTTAGGGTTTTAGCTAGGGTTAGGGTTAGGGTTTGAGCTAGGGTTAGGGTTAGGGTTAGGGTTTGAGCTAGGGTTAGGGTTAGGGTTAGGGTTTGAGCTAGGGTTAGGGTTAGGGTTTGAGCTAGGGTTAGGGTTTGAGCTAGGGTTAGGGTTAGGGCTAGGGTTTGAGCTAGGGTTAGGGTTAAGGCTAGGGTTTGAGCTAGGGTTAGGGTTAGGGTTAGGGTTTGAGCTAGGGTTAGGACTTGAGCTAGGGTTAGGGTTAGGGTTTGAGCTAGGGTTAGGGTTAGGGTTTGAGCTAGGGTTAGGGTTAGGGTTGGAGCTAGGGTTAGGGTTAGGGTTAGGGTTAGGGTTTGAGCTAGGGTTAGGGTTAGGGTTTGAGCTAGGGTTAGGGTTAGGGTTTGAGCTAGGGTTAGGGTTAGGGTTTGAGCTAGGGTTAGGGTTTGAGCTAGGGTTAGGGTTAGGGTTTGAGCTAGGGTTAGGGTTAGGGTTAGGGTTTGAGCTAGGGTTAGGGTTAGGGTTTGAGCTAGGGTTAGGGTTAGGGTTTGAGCTAGGGCTAGGGTTAGGGTTAGGGTTTGAGCTAGGGTTAGGGTTAGGGTTTTAGCTAGGGTTAGGGTTAGGGTTTGAGCTAGGGTTAGGGTTAGGGTTTGAGCTAGGGTTAGGGTTTGAGCTAGGGTTAGGGTTAGGGTTTGAGCTAGGGTTAGGGTTAGGGTTAGGGTTTGAGCTAGGGTTAGGGTTAGGGTTCGGGTTTGAGCTAGGGTTAGGGTTTGAGCTAGGGTTAGGGTTAGGGTTTGAGCTAGGGTTAGGGTTAGGGTTTGAGCTAGGGTTAGGGTTAGGGTTTGAGCTAGGGTTAGGGTTAGAGTTTGAGCTAGGGTTAGGGTTAGGGTTTGAGCTAGGGTTAGGGTTAGGGTTTGAGCTAGGGTTAGGGTTAGGGTTAGGGTTTGAGCTAGGGTTAGGGTTAGGGTTTGAGCTAGGGTTAGGGTTTGAGCTAGGGTTAGGGTTAGGGTTTGAGCTAGGGTTAGGGTTAGGGTTAGGGTTTGAGCTAGGGTTAGGGTTAGTGTTTGAGCTAGGGTTAGGGTTAAGTTGGGTTTGAGCTAGGGTTAGGGTTTGAGCTAGGGTTAGGGTTAGGGTTTGAGCTAGGGTTAGGGTCAGGTTCAGGGTTAGGGTTGTCTTTACGACCTTCCGTTCCGGAGCTACGTCACTTCCTTTCACTTACATAGCTGTATCTCAGGAACGGAAGGTCGTAGAGACTCGGAGACAAGTCTGGCGTGTTCAGAGACCCCGAAATATGTCTGACGGATCATGGTTCCGAATCTCTACGACCTTCCGTTCCCGAGTTATACTTAAGTTTATTTTCCCATTGAAGTGAATGGGGTTTGGTGCGCCTATAGTGAATGTGTGTATCTCGGCAACGGAAGGTCGTACAGACTCGGGACTAATGTCCGTCTCGGGGTTTATGTGGTGTCTGAGAACGCCAGTCTTTGTCCCGAGTCTCTACGACCTTCCGTTCCCGAGATTTGACATGTCCAGTAGCGGCGTATTTTGAATAGCTGTATCTCTGCAACGGAAGGTCATATTGACTCGGGGACAAGTCTGTCGTGTTCAGAGACCCCGAATTATAGCAGACGGAGCTTGGTCCCGAGTCTGTACGACATTCCGTTCCCGAGTTATAGACCAAAATGTGTCCCCCATTGGAATGAATGGGTGCCGGATGGAGTGAAAATTTCAGTGTTGAGGCCAATATCATGTCTCCAGGAAGTGTGTAGGAGCACGTTTCAGACCATTTGGAGCTGATTGGTACCATTTGTGGAGTAACTTTTTTTGAACCCATACTTCTATGGGTTTAGGCTAGGGTTAGGGTTAGGGTTTGATCTAGGGTTAGGGTTAGGGTTTGAGCTAGGGTTAGGGTTAGGGTTTGAGCTAGGGTTAGGGTTTGAGCTAGGGTTAGGGTTAGGGTTTGAGCTAGGGTTAGGGTTTGAGCTAGGGTTAGGGTTAGGGTTAGGGTTAGGGTTTGAGCTAGGGTTAGGGTTAGGGTTTGAGCTAGGGTTAGGGTTAGGGTTTGAGCTAGGGTTAGGGTTAGGGTTTGAGCTAGGGTTAGGGTTAGAGCTAGGGTTAGGGTTAGGGTTTGAGCTAGGGTTAGGGTTAGGGTTAGGGTTTGAGCTAGGGTTAGGGTTAGGGTTTGAGCTAGGGTTAGGGTTTGAGCTAGGGTTAGGGTTAGGGTTTGAGCTAGGGTTAGGGTTAGGGTTAGGGTTTGAGCTAGGGTTAGGGTTAGGGTTTGAGCTAGGGTTAGGGTTAGGGTTTGAGCTAGGGTTAGGGTTAGGGTTTGAGCTAGGGTTAGGGTTAGGGTTTGAGCTAGGGTTAGGGTTTGAGCTAGGGTTAGGGTTAGGGTTTGAGCTAGGGTTAGGGTTAGGGTTAGGGTTAGGGTTTGAGCTAGGGTTAGGGTTAGGGTTTGAGCTAGGGTTAGGGTTAGGGTTTGAGCTAGGGTTAGGGTTAGGGTTTGAGCTAGGGTTAGGGTTTGAGCTAGGGTTAGGGTTAGGGTTAGGGTTTGAGCTAGGGTTAGGGTTAGGGTTTGAGCTAGGGTTAGGGTTAGGGTTAGGGTTTGAGCTAGGGTTAGGGTTTGAGCTAGGGTTAGGGTTAGGGTTAGGGTTTGAGCTAGGGTTAGGGTTAGAGCTAGGGTTAGGGTTAGGGTTTGAGCTAGGGTTAGGGTTAGGGTTTGAGCTAGGGTTAGGGTTAGGGTTTGAGCTAGGGTTAGGGTTTGAGCTAGGGTTAGGGTTAGGGTTTGAGCTAGGGTTAGGGTCAGGTTCAGGGTTAGGGTTGTCTTTACGACCTTCCGTTCCGGAGCTACGTCACTTCCTTTCACTTACATAGCTGTATCTCAGGAACGGAAGGTCGTAGAGACTCGGGGACAAGTCTGGCGTGTTCAGAGACCCCGAAATATGTCTGACGGATCATGGTTCCGAATCTCTACGACCTTCCGTTCCCGAGTTATACTTAAGTTTATTTTCCCATTGAAGTGAATGGGGTTTGGTGCGCCTATAGTGAATGTGTGTATCTCGGCAACGGAAGGTCGTACAGACTCGGGACTAATGTCCGTCTAGGGGTTTATGTGGTCTCTGAGAACGCCAGTCTTTGTCCCGAGTCTCTACGACCTTCCGTTCCCGAGATTTGACATGTCCAGTAGCGGCGTATTTTGAATAGCTGTATCCCTGCAACGGAAGGTCATAGAGACTCGGGGACAAGTCTGTCGTGTTCAGAGACCCCGAATTACAGCAGACAGAGCTTGGTCCCGAGTCTGTACGACCTTCCGTTCCCGAGTTATAGACCGAAATGTGTCCCCCATTGGAATGAATGGGTGCCGGATGGAGTGAAAATTTCACTGTTGAGGCCAATATCATGTCTCCAGGAAGTGTGTAGGAGCACGTTTCAGGCCATTTGGAGCTGATTGGTGACACTTGTGGAGTAACTTTTTTTGAACCCATACTTCTATGGGTTTAGGCTAGGGTTAGGGTTAGGGTTTGATCTAGGGTTAGGGTTAGGGTTTGAGCTAGGGTTAGGGTTAGGGTTTGAGCTAGGGTTAGGGTTTGAGCTAGGGTTAGGGTTAGGGTTTGAGCTAGGGTTAGGGTTTGAGCTAGGGTTAGGGTTAGGGTTAGGGTTAGGGTTTGAGCTAGGGTTAGGGTTAGGGTTTGAGCTAGGGTTAGGGTTAGGGTTTGAGCTAGGGTTAGGGTTAGGGTTTGAGCTAGGGTTAGGGTTAGAGCTAGGGTTAGGGTTAGGGTTTGAGCTAGGGTTAGGGTTAGGGTTAGGGTTTGAGCTAGGGTTAGGGTTAGGGTTTGAGCTAGGGTTAGGGTTTGAGCTAGGGTTAGGGTTAGGGTTTGAGCTAGGGTTAGGGTTAGGGTTAGGGTTAGGGTTTGAGCTAGGGTTAGGGTTAGGGTTTGAGCTAGGGTTAGGGTTAGGGTTTGAGCTAGGGTTAGGGTTAGGGTTTGAGCTAGGGTTAGGGTTTGAGCTAGGGTTAGGGTTAGGGTTAGGGTTAGGGTTTGAGCTAGGGTTAGGGTTAGGGTTTGAGCTAGGGTTAGGGTTAGGGTTAGGGTTTGAGCTAGGGTTAGGGTTTGAGCTAGGGTTAGGGTTAGGGTTAGGGTTTGAGCTAGGGTTAGGGTTAGAGCTAGGGTTAGGGTTAGGGTTTGAGCTAGGGTTAGGGTTAGGGTTTGAGCTAGGGTTAGGGTTAGGGTTTGAGCTAGGGTTAGGGTTTGAGCTAGGGTTAGGGTTAGGGTTTGAGCTAGGGTTAGGGTCAGGTTCAGGGTTAGGGTTGTCTTTACGACCTTCCGTTCCGGAGCTACGTCACTTCCTTTCACTTACATAGCTGTATCTCAGGAACGGAAGGTCGTAGAGACTCGGGGACAAGTCTGGCGTGTTCAGAGACCCCGAAATATGTCTGACGGATCATGGTTCCGAATCTCTACGACCTTCCGTTCCCGAGTTATACTTAAGTTTATTTTCCCATTGAAGTGAATGGGGTTTGGTGCGCCTATAGTGAATGTGTGTATCTCGGCAACGGAAGGTCGTACAGACTCGGGACTAATGTCCGTCTAGGGGTTTATGTGGTCTCTGAGAACGCCAGTCTTTGTCCCGAGTCTCTACGACCTTCCGTTCCCGAGATTTGACATGTCCAGTAGCGGCATATTTTGAATAGCTGTATCCCTGCAACGGAAGGTCATAGAGACTCGGGGACAAGTCTGTCGTGTTCAGAGACCCCGAATTACAGCAGACAGAGCTTGGTCCCGAGTCTGTACGACCTTCCGTTCCCGAGTTATAGACCGAAATGTGTCCCCCATTGGAATGAATGGGTGCCGGATGGAGTGAAAATTTCAGTGTTGAGGCCAATATCATGTCTCCAGGAAGTGTGTAGGAGCACGTTTCAGGCCATTTGGAGCTGATTGGTGACACTTGTGGAGTAACTTTTTTTGAACCCATACTTCTATGGGTTTAGGCTAGGGTTAGGGTTAGGGTTTGATCTAGGGTTAGGGTTAGGGTTTGAGCTAGGGTTAGGGTGAGAGCTAGGGTTAGGGTTAGGGTTTGAGCTAGGGTTAGGGTAAGGGTTAGGGTTTGAGCTAGGCTTAGGGTTAGGGTTTGAGCTAGGGTTAGGGTTTGAGCTAGGGTTAGGGTTAGGGCTAGGGTTTGAGCTAGGGTTAGGGTTAGGGCTAGGGTTTGAGCTAGGGTTAGGGTTAGGGTTTGAGCTAGGGTTAGGGTTAGGGCTAGGGTTTGAGCTAGGGTTAGGGTTAGGGTTTGAGCTAGGGTTAGGGTTAGGGTTAGGGTTAGAGCTAGGGTTAGGGTTAGGGTTTGAGCTAGGGTTAGGGTTAGGGTTTGAGCTAGGGTTAGGGTTAGGGTTCGGGTTTGAGCTAGGGTTAGGGTTTGAGCTAGGGTTAGGGTTAGGGTTTGAGCTAGGGTTAGGGTTAGGGTTCGGGTTTGAGCTAGGGTTAGGGTTTGAGCTAGGGTTAGGGTTAGGGTTTGAGCTAGGGTTAGGGTTAGGGTTTGAGCTAGGGTTAGGGTTAGGGTTAGGGTTAGGGTTTGAGCTAGGGTTAGGGTTAGGGTTTGAGCTAGGGTTAGGGTTAGGGTTAGGGTTTGAGCTAGGGTTAGGGTTTGAGCTAGGGTTAGGGTTAGGGTTAGGGTTTGAGCTAGGGTTAGGGTTAGAGCTAGGGTTAGGGTTAGGGTTTGAGCTAGGGTTAGGGTTAGGGTTTGAGCTAGGGTTAGGGTTAGGGTTTGAGCTAGGGTTAGGGTTTGAGCTAGGGTTAGGGTTAGGGTTTGAGCTAGGGTTAGGGTCAGGTTCAGGGTTAGGGTTGTCTTTACGACCTTCCGTTCCGGAGCTACGTCACTTCCTTTCACTTACATAGCTGTATCTCAGGAACGGAAGGTCGTAGAGACTCGGGGACAAGTCTGGCGTGTTCAGAGACCCCGAAATATGTCTGACGGATCATGGTTCCGAATCTCTACGACCTTCCGTTCCCGAGTTATACTTAAGTTTATTTTCCCATTGAAGTGAATGGGGTTTGGTGCGCCTATAGTGAATGTGTGTATCTCGGCAACGGAAGGTCGTACAGACTCGGGACTAATGTCCGTCTAGGGGTTTATGTGGTCTCTGAGAACGCCAGTCTTTGTCCCGAGTCTCTACGACCTTCCGTTCCCGAGATTTGACATGTCCAGTAGCGGCGTATTTTGAATAGCTGTATCTCTGCAACGGAAGGTCATAGAGACTCGGGGACAAGTCTGTCGTGTTCAGAGACCCCGAATTATAGCAGACGGAGCTTGGTCCCGAGTCTGTACAACCTTCCGTTCCCGAGTTATAGACCGAAATGTGTCCCCCATTGGAATGAATGGGTGCCGGATGGAGTGAAAATTTCAGTGTTGAGGCCAATATCATGTCTCCAGTAAGTGTGTAGGAGCACGTTTCAGGGTCTTTGGAGCTGATTGGTACCATTTGTGGAGTAACTTTTTTTGAACCCATACTTCTATGGGTTTAGGCTAGGGTTAGGGTTAGGGTTTGATCTAGGGTTAGCGTTAGGGTTTGAGCTAGGGTTAGGGTTAGGGTTTGAGCTAGGGTTAGGGTTAGGGTTTGAGCTAGGGTTAGGGTTAGGGTTTGAGCTAGGGTTAGGGTTAGGGTTTGAGCTAGGGTTAGGGTTTGAGCTAGGGTTAGGGTTAGGGTTTGAGCTAGGGTTAGGGTTAGGGTTAGGGTTTGAGCTAGGGTTAGGGTTAGGGTTTGAGCTAGGGTTAGGGTTTGAGCTAGGGTTAGGGTTAGGGTTTGAGCTAGGGTTAGGGTTAGGGTTAGGGTTTGAGCTAGGGTTAGGGTTAGTGTTTGAGCTAGGGTTAGGGTTAGGGCTAGGGTTTGAGCTAGGGTTAGGGTTAGGGTTTGAGCTAGGGTTAGGGTTAGGGTTAGGGTTAGAGCTAGGGTTAGGGTTAGGGTTTGAGCTAGGGTTAGGGTTAGGGTTTGAGCTAGGGTTAGGGTTAGGGTTCGGGTTTGAGCTAGGGTTAGGGTTTGAGCTAGGGTTAGGGTTAGGGTTTGAGCTAGGGTTAGGGTTAGGGTTCGGGTTTGAGCTAGGGTTAGGGTTTGAGCTAGGGTTAGGGTTAGGGTTTGAGCTAGGGTTAGGGTTAGGGTTTGAGCTAGGGTTAGGGTTAGGGTTTGAGCTAGGGTTAGGGTTAGGGTTTTAGCTAGGGTTAGGGTTAGGGTTTGAGCTAGGGTTAGGGTTTTGGTTTGAGCTAGGGTTAGGGTTTGAGCTAGGGTTAGGGTTAGGGTTTGAGCTAGGGTTAGGGTTAGGGTTAGGGTTTGAGCTAGGGTTAGGGTTAGGGTTCGGGTTTGAGCTAGGGTTAGGGTTTGAGCTAGGGTTAGGGTTAGGGTTTGAGCTAGGGTTAGGGTTAGGGTTTTAGCTAGGGTTAGGGTTAGAGTTTGAGCTAGGGTTAGGGTTAGGGTTTGAGCTAGGGTTAGGGTTTGAGCTAGGGTTAGGGTTAGGGTTTGAGCTAGGGTTAGGGTTAGGGTTAGGGTTTGAGCTAGGGTTAGGGTTAGGGTTTGAGCTAGGGTTAGGGTTTGAGCTAGGGTTAGGGTTAGGGTTTGAGCTAGGGTTAGGGTTAGGGTTAGGGTTTGAGCTAGGGTTAGGGTTAGTGTTTGAGCTAGGGTTAGGGTTAGGTTGGGTTTGAGCTAGGGTTAGGGTTTGAGCCAGGGTTAGGGTTAGGGTTTGAGCTAGGGTTAGGGTCAGGTTCAGGGTTAGGGTTGTCTTTACGACCTTCCGTTCCGGAGCTACGTCACTTCCTTTCACTTACATAGCTGTATCTCAGGAACGGAAGGTCGTAGAGACTCGGAGACAAGTCTGGCGTGTTCAGAGACCCCGAAATATGTCTGACGGATCATGGTTCCGAATCTCTACGACCTTCCGTTCCCGAGTTATACTTAAGTTTATTTTCCCATTGAAGTGAATGGGGTTTGGTGCGCCTATAGTGAATGTGTGTATCTCGGCAACGGAAGGTCGTACAGACTCGGGACTAATGTCCGTCTCGGGGTTTATGTGGTGTCTGAGAACGCCAGTCTTTGTCCCGAGTCTCTACGACCTTCCGTTCCCGAGATTTGACATGTCCAGTAGCGGCGTATTTTGAATAGCTGTATCTCTGCAACGGAAGGTCATATTGACTCGGGGACAAGTCTGTCGTGTTCAGAGACCCCGAATTATAGCAGACAGAGCTTGGTCCCGAGTCTGTACGACATTCCGTTCCCGAGTTATAGACCAAAATGTGTCCCCCATTGGAATGAATGGGTGCCGGATGGAGTGAAAATTTCAGTGTTGAGGACAATATCATGTCTCTAGGAAGTGTGTAGGAGCACGTTTCAGACCATTTGGAGCTGATTGGTACCATTTGTGGAGTAACTTTTTTTGAACCCATACTTCTATGGGTTTAGGCTAGGGTTAGGGTTAGGGTTTGATCTAGGGTTAGGGTTAGGGTTTGAGCTAGGGTTAGGGTTAGGGTTTGAGCTAGGGTTAGGGTTAGGGTTTGAGCTAGGGTTAGGGTTAGGGTTTGAGCTAGGGTTAGGGTTTGAGCTAGGGTTAGGGTTAGGGTTTGAGGTTTAGGGTTAGGGTTTGAGCTAGGGTTAGGGTTAGGATTTGAGCTAGGGTTAGGGTTAGGGTTAGGGTTTGAGCTACGGTTAGGGTTTGAGCTAGGGTTAGGGTTAGGGTTTGAGCTAGGGTTAGGGTTAGAGTTAGGGTTTGAGCTAGGGTTAGGGTTAGGGTTTGAGCTAGGGTTAGGGTTAGGGTTAGGTTTTGAGCTAGGGTTAGGGTTAGGGTTTGAGCTAGGGTTAGGGTTAGGGTTTGAGCTAGGGTTAGGGTTAGAGCTAGGGTTAGGGTTAGGGTTTGAGCTAGGGTTAGGGTTAGGGTTTGAGCTAGGGTTAGGGTTATGGTTTGAGCTAGGGTTAGGGTTAGGGTTTGAGCTAGGGTTAGGGTTTGAGCTAGGGTTAGGGTTAGGGTTTGAGCTAGGGTTAGGGTTAGAGCTAGGGTTAGGGTTAGGGTTTGAGCTAGGGTTAGGGTTAGGGTTTGAGCTAGGGTTAGGGTTTGAGCTAGGGTAAGGGTTAGGGTTAGGGTTTGAGCTAGGGTTAGGGTTAAGGTTTGAGCTAGGGTTAGGGTTAGGGCTAGGGTTTGAGCTAGGGTTAGGGTTAGGGCTAGGGTTTGAGCTAGGGTTAGGGTTAGGGTTTGAGCTAGGGTTAGGGTTAGGGTTTGAGCTAGGGTTAGGGTTTGAGCTAGGGTTAGGGTTAGGGTTTGAGCTAGGGTTAGGGTTAGGGTTAGGGTTTGAGCTAGGGTTAGGGTTAGGGTTTGAGCTAGGGTTAGGGTTAGGGTTTGAGCTAGGGTTAGGGTTAGGGTTTGAGCTAGGGTTAGGGTTAGAGCTAGGGTTAGGGTTAGGGTTTGAGCTAGGGTTAAGGTTAGGGTTAGGGTTTGAGCTAGGGTTAGGGTTAGGGTTTGAGCTAGGGTTAGGGTTTGAGCTAGGGTTAGGGTTAGGGTTTGAGGTTTAGGGTTAGGGTTTGAGCTAGGGTTAGGGTTAGGATTTGAGCTAGGGTTAGGGTTAGGGTTAGGGTTTGAGCTACGGTT